>PVJS01024319.1:0-28800 GCA_004027185.1 Glis glis
AGTACTTTGGGAGGCAGAGACCGGAGGATCCGGGTTCGCGGCCAGCCTCAGCTTGTGCATGCGCGCGCACACGCGAGCGTTCTCTCTCCCTCCCTCCCTCCCTGTCTCTCTCTCTCTCCCTCCCTGTCTCTCTCTCTCTTTCTGTCTACTTAGTGAGGCCCTCCGCAACTTTGTGAGACCTGGTTTTAAAATAAAGTATAAAAAATAGGGCCGGGGGCGTAGCGCGGAGGTAGAACGCCCCTGCGTTCAATCCCCGGTACTGCAAAAAAAAAAAAATTAATACCGAAGTGGCACAATTAAGCACCTCCCACTTTTCTTCTCTGTTAGGAATAGTATTGTTTCAATTATTTTACTCTGTAGGTAGAATTATTTCTGCTATTTTTTGCCTGTCTGGACACATTAATCCTTTGAATGTTCTATATGGTCTGGATAAAATGTATGACTACACCCCCCTGTTATAATTTAGAAACATTATAGAGCATACAGCGAACCTCTTCGAGGATGTTTTAAATGGAACCAGACCTGCCGAGACGCTCCTCGCAGGTAGTAGATTTACCCACTTTACCTTTCTTGCCATTCTGTTAATGCACCTCTTGAGCCAAGCACATCTCTTACCAGGTACCTCTGGAACCTCATGATGCCATTAGGGAGCCGAAAATAGTTATTTGCCAATAAATAGCTTTCTTGGCTAACTTTGTCAAGAGGAGCTTCAGCCCTTTTTGGGTAGAAAATGAGCCTTGATTCAGGGTCAAGAGGACACAGACCCTCTCTAGCCACTTGTTCCCTGAAGGGCTAAGGACCAGGAGAAACTCAAGAGAGCCAGTTCTCTTTGGGCAGTACAATCTAAGTGAATGCCATCATGAAAGACGCAGTCCCCTTCTGCCCCATGTCTAGGCAGAAACCTGGAAAAGTAGTAAAATAGAAAAAATTATTTTCAGCTTCCCCTGCTCATCTCCTTTGCACATCCCAGGCAGCCCAGCCTACTCTCATTCTCTCTGGTACAACAGCCTCAGACACCAGGTCCTCTTCCTACCTTGGGCCCATTGTTGCTCTTAAAGGAGAGAGGAGAAAGGAAAGTGCTAGAGTTTGGATCTGGAAGGTCCCTCACAGGCTCATAGGTTGAAGGCTTGGTTCTCAGTACAGCGATGTTCAGAAGTAGGGTGTTTGTTCAGCGACTGGATCATGTGGATTTGGACCTCATCAATGGATTAATCCACTTACAGGTTAATAATTTTTTTTTGTACTAGGGATTGAACCCAGGGGCATTCCACCTCTGAGCTACACCTTCAGTCCTTTTTATTTTGAAACAGGGTCTTGCTGAGGGTTGCTGAACTTGTTGCTAAATTGCTGAGGCTGGCCTGTGATCCTCCTGTCTCAGCCTCTGAAGTACTGGGATTACAGGCACCTATCACCGTGCCCAGTTTGGATTCATAATTTGATGACATTAGTGGGAGGTGGTGGAAACCATAGTGGGTGAGACCTAAATGAAAGGAGTGGGTCCTTGGGGCATTCTCTTGCGGACTATATCTTATCCCTGGCCTGTTCTGCTTGCTCTCTTTCTGCTTCCCAGCTGCCAGGAGGTGAGCAGCTTTCCTCCACCATGCCCTTCTACCATGATGTGTCTGCCTCGCCACGGGCCTAAAAGCAAAGGAGCCAGCCTAACCATGGACTGAAACCTCTAAAGATGTGAACAAAAGTAAACTTTCCTCCTTTAAGTTGTTTTTATCAGGTATTTTGTCACAGCAATGAAAAGCTGACTAACAGAGAGAATAGGGACTGCTCTCACGGAAACTTCCTATTCTAGATCACATGTTTTGGGTGGAAATTCTAAGACATGAGCCAAACAATAAATGACCAAGGATTGAGGAAGGTTGTTTGGTCCAGCGTGTCCTCATGGACTTTTATGAGATCATAAGCATATTCCGATGGTTCTCAGTGGACTGGCGAGGGGTGCTCGGAGCATCTCTCCAATGTTGATGCTGCAGGGTGGTCCAACAGGAGGCCGTGCTGTTTGTCATCAGCTCCCAGCCTCCATTTATGTGGCAGCCAGAGATTGACCTTTCAGGTCTCTGTCTGTAGGTAACACAATTGGCAGAGGACCCTGTTGGTGAATCTGGGGGCAAAGAAAATATGGCACAATAACAGGGAACAGGCTTTATTTAGGAATAAAACCTGGAAGGAGGCATCTGACTGGGGAGAGAGCTCACTAGGTCAGAAAGCCCACCTCCTTACAGGCTAGGGGATTTTTATGGGGCAAGGAAGGGGTGGGTACAGGAGTAGTCGTGTAAGTTGCTGGTTGGTGTGCTAGTGGCCAGGTCATCTCGGGGCAGGGCATTGGTCAGGGGGTGTTTCTCTTTCTTTGTTCATGGTTCTCCTCCAGTGTGACCTCATGGCCAGACCTCACAGTCAGACCTCACAGTGCCCACAGACCCCAACTACTGTGCTCTGAAAACCATCAACACATTTTTACCAAGTCTATGCTTCCCCCAGGCTGCTCCCAGCCTGTGACTACATGAGGCAGGGACATGGAGGCAGGTCTGTTTCTGGGAGGCATGGGCTCCTCTGCTGGGTGATGCTGGCTCAGGGACTCCCTTGCTGAGCACACAGCTGCATTGCAGCCTCAGGTGCTTCCTCTCAGCCTTTCCTTCCTCACTCTCTCCTTCACTTGGGGTCAGACCTTCGTCATACACTGACAGCTTTCCAGGGCTCTTCTGTCTCCTTCCTCATTTTCTCTCCCAGGCATTTTCCCCAATCAATCGATAGCACATTCATTCTGTTTTGGCTCTTCTTCCTAGCGAACACACCCTCATGGTGCCTCATTCCCCAACCAGCCATCTCCCACTTTCTGTCTTCTACCCACTCACCTTTCCATCCCCTCCCTTAAAATTGTTAGGAAAGTGATGAGGAAAATATCTGAGATCAGATATTTTGGGTTACTTCTTCTGGTCATAATTGCATAATTAAATTTATATATTTATGGGTCAAGTCATTATCCTTGATAAGTCAACATCAGACTCTCAAAAGCTGTTTGAATGCTTCGGAGACTAGATCCTGCAAGCTTATTCCTAATCTGTTTATCTGAAAGGCTGGCCCTGGAGGAACTGCCTTGAACAGGGCTGTCTGTGGTTGTGAAAGTTAATCTAATTTGTCAACTTGACTGGATCATGACACACCCAAGATCATGTGACTTTGGGTGTGTAACAGCAGATTAAACAGAAAGTCCTGCCCTAAATGTAGGCAGCAGGGTTTTGATAGGTACAGGACTTAGATAAAAGAAGGAGAAAGCCGCGTAGAGGGATGCGCGACTCTTTCCGAAGAAAACGCATCTGCTCTCGTCTGAGATTGTCGGCCTCCAACTTTGCTGTTTCTCTGAAGAGCTTCTTGATCTTCTGCTCTCATCTGAGATCGGCGGCCTCCAGCCCTTCGAACTGAAACTTCACCATCGTTTCTCTGAAGAGCTCTTAGACCGCTCGACCAGCTACTGGTTCCTCTGACTCTCCACGTAAAGTCGGAACTCGGGACTACATTGTAAACTGATCTGATAAACCCCTTTTTCCATATACTCATTCTGTGAATTCTATTAGTCTAGTGAACCCTGACCAATACAGTGGTTTTAAAAGGATAACCCTTATAAAATACTATGGGAAAGCGAGGCCATTACTGTTCTCTGTATCTGAGCCCCAGCCAACTTTGGACCAGCATTTGGGGAGTTCTCTCATTTCCATCCAGGTTTCTGGATTCACTGTGAATGGTACTAGCTAAGGGATTCTACACCCAAGGCTCTCCTCTAATTGTGTCTGCCTTACTCAGACCCCATGGACTCCTGAGTGTGTGTGTTTTTTTTAATCAAAGTAGTAGATGCCTATTGGGTGCTAAATAGCAGGAGAGCATGAAGAACAGGGAGATATGTCCCCTAGTTTCTTTGTTCTTTATCCAGGGGCTAATTGAGAAAGAAATTTCTCCTGCCATGTAGACATGCAATCACATTAGGAATGATAACACCTAACAGCTCTCAAGCACAGGCTGCAGGCCAGGCACTACTTAGTGCTTTACCCGGACTGTTTCATTTAAATATCCTTAGAGCCGTGGGAGCTGGGGACTAGTCTATCATCCCATTTTATAGCTGGGAACCTGAAGCCAAAAGAGATTAAATGACTTGCTGAGGGCCACAAACCTGAGAAATGGCTCTGCCGGGATTCAAAGCTGTGCTGTCTAACTACTCAACTACGCTGCTTCTACTTCCTGCCAACTGTGAGCACCGATGTGTGTCACTCCCTTAATGACACTTGCTTGGAACTAAGCAACAGTGGCACACATTTGTTGTCTATTTCCTTGTTATGGTTGGATATAGATGTAGAATGTCCCCTGAAGAGCTCATGTATTAAGGCTCAGAATTGATATAATTAAGTCATGGGGGTTGTAATCTCATTAGTAGATAAATCTTTACAATTTGTAATGGATTTTCTGGATGGAACCTTAGGCTGGTGGGGCGTGGCTGGAGAAGGTAGGTCCCTGGAGAAGTGGCCTTAAGGACTGTGCTTTTTGTCTTTGAATCCCTTTGCTTGCTCTCTCTTGCTTCTGGCCTCCATGATGCGAGAGCAGAGTTCTTGCTCTCTCCTTCTCTCTGCTTCCTGCTGCCATGCCCTGATCTGAAGACCCAGTCTGACATAGACTGAACTCTGGAATCTCCAAAAAACTTTGAGAAAATAAATCCTCTTTCCTCTAAGTTGTGTGGTCAGTTGTTTTAGACTATAGCAGTGAGGATGTTGACCAAGGCATTCCCTTTTCCCTCTCTTTTTCCCTTTTCCTTCTTTTTGTTTTTAAAGTCTGAAGTGGGGATGTCAAGGCACAGAGGTCTCCCCCCCAGGAGTTGGTCCCCAGACTGGAGTCCAAGCCTCAGGTCCCTGACCATTGGCCTGCACTGGTGACCAGGAGAGAGGTTCTGGTTGGGTTCTAAGTGCTGGTGTCATGGGGAGAGGTCGGGGGAGGAAGGGCACTGGATTCTGGAGTCTTTCTGAGAACTAGTGAAGAAGGAGAAGAAACAGGAGGCATGGAGGCAGACATACATTTCTCATATGTCCTTAGAACGGAAACAGCCATAAAGGGTAAATCAGATGGAAGAGCCCAGGAGTTAGTACCCAAGATGAGATTTCTAAATAGCTGCCAGATCATCTGTGCCATCAGAGGCACATGACATTCTGTTGGAATTAGTGTTCCCGCCCTGTTCATGAGCCTTGGGTGTTGATCCGTATTGTTAATGATGAGACAGGGAGACATAACATTAGAATAAGCAGCTAAAAACCAAGTTTTGTGCTGCCAGTAAAATCGGGTGACAGCTTTCTTCCAAGAATTTGTTTTCTTTGCCTGTTCTTTGAAAATGTTGCTGTGTTTCAGCTGCACTTGGAAAGCAACAAATAGGACAAAACATAAATATGGCATAGTGTCAGATTCTGAAGACACCCGTGATGATGGCATGACTTGTTTTTAAATAACAAACAAAATTCTTTCTGGAATGAAGAAAAGAGTGGGTGGGAAAACCTGTTTCTCTAAATGTGTTTTGTTGATCGTCTGAATGAAAGCTCCTGTTTCAAAGCTTTCCTTCAAGATCCATGTGATAGTCAATCTAGTTTGTCAACTTGACCTGATCATGACACACCCAAGATCATGTGACTTTGGGTGTGTAACAGCAGATTAAACAGAAAGCCTGCCCTGAATGTAGGCAGCAGGATTCTGATAGGTGCAGGACTTAGATAAAAGAGGGAGAAGCTGTGTAGAGCAGCGCGCGACTCTCCGAAGAAAACGCATCTGCTCTCGCCTGATATCGTCGGCCTCCGGCTCATAGAACTAGAACTTCACCGTTTCTCTGAAGACCTTCTTGATCTTCTGCTCTTGTCTGAGATTGTCGGCCTCCAGCCCTTCGAACTGAAACTTCACCATCGTTTCTCCGAAGAGCTTCCTGATCTTCACATCTTGGACTGGGACTGAATTAGTGGTTGCTCTGATACTAAGACTCCAGCTCTTAGACCACTCGACCAGCTACTGGTTCCTCTGACTCTCCACGTGCAGTCAGAACTTGGGACTACATTGCTTCAAACTGTAAGCCCATCTGATAAATCCCTTTTTCAAATATACTCATTCTGTGAATTCTGTTAATCTAGTGAACCCTGTCCAATACAATCCACGAATATCATATGAAGAAAAAACATGATCTATTAAGAAAGGATGCTGTACAAGGGCCACATGCATGTATTTTGCACAGGCTAGGTGCTCCATAAATTTTTTCTTCATAATGATGATTATATTAGCTATCTACTGTTGTGTAACAAATTATCCCCAAACCTGTGTCTTGAAGCAATAACATTTATTTATTTTGTGGTATTAGGGATTGAACCCAGAGGCATTCTACCTATGACATTCTATACCCCCAGGCCTTTTTTATTTTTTGTTTTGAAAGAAACAAGCTCTCACTAGGTTGCTGAGAATCGCACTAAGTTACTGAGACTGTTTTTAAACCTGTGATTTTCTTGTCTTAACTTCATAAGTACTGGGATTACAGGTACACACCACCACGCCCAGCAAACAGTAACATTTATTATCTCACACAGTTTATGTGGGCCAGAAATTGAGGAAAGTGATTCTGGCTCAGGGTCTCTCCTGAGTTTACTGTTGTCCAGGACTGCTGTTTTCTGAAGACTTGAATGGAGCTGGAGGATCTACTATCTAGTGTGTTACCCACATGCCTGGCAAATTTGTGCAGCTAGAAGGCTTTGTTTCCTTGCCATGTGGACTCTATCCACAAGGCTGGTTGAGTGTCATTACAACATGACAGCTGGTTTCCCGAGACAGTGATCCGAGAGAAGCAAGAGGGAAGCCTCAGTGTGTCTCATGACTGAGCTTCCGGGGTCATGCCTCAGCATTTCTGCCACAGTTTATTTACTTAGAAAAAAGTCACTCGGTTGTAGTTGTGGCTATAGTCCACACTCAAGGGGAGGGTAATTGAGCTCCACCAAGGGGAGACATATTAAATAATTTGTGGACATATTTGAAAATAACCACAATGAATTTTAATTGTGAAAAAGGATAAGTTTAAAATAAATTCCTCACAAGAGCAACAGCTTTCATCTGAGGATGAAAATGTCTCTGACATCAATCCAGAAAGATTATAGCATCATAGGACAAGTCAACATGAAGAGTGATGGGAAATTATCTTTTCATGGAAACAGATGAGAAGAGAAACTTTAACAAATTACTTACATATATTTCAATTGACACATATAATTATACATATTATGAGGCATAATGTGACATTTCAATGCATGTATAAAAATGTAGTGATCAGATCAGAGTAATTGGCATATTTATCACCCCAGACACATTGCTTCTTTTTTATTTTTTAATTTTAACTTACTTATTTTTTATTTTTTTGGCACATGATAATTCTACATAATAGTGTAATTCATTGTTACATGTTTATACATGCACATGACATAATTTGGTCAATTTTGTTCCCTGGTACCTTCCTACATCTATCATTTCTATTAGCTATTTTGAAACATTCAGTTAATTGTTGTCAGCCCTAGTTATCCTACTGTGCTATAGTACCTTTGAAGTTATTCCTCCCATCTAACTGTATACCTGTACCCATTAACCATTCTCTCTCCCTCCCTCCCACACCCTTTCCACTACTAATAGAATCATTCTATAGAGATATAGAGAAACTTTCTAATGTTAAATGTGAGAAGGATTCACTCTAAGTTTTGGATGATGGTTGTCTTAGTCCATTCAGGCTGCTATAAGAAAATATCATAAACTGTGTGGCTTATAAACAACAGAAATTCATTACTCAGAGTTCTGGAATATGGGCAGTCCAAGATCAAGGCAGCAGCAGATCCAGTGTCCGGTGAGAGCTACTTCCTGGTTGGCACATGGCGCCTTCTACACATATCTTCACATGCTGGAAGGGGTATGCTAGCTCTCTGGGGTCTTTTGTAAGGACATTAATACCAATTATTGGCTCTGTCCTCATGACCTGATCAACCTCGAAGATCCCACCTCCTAATACCATCACATTGAGGGTTAGGATTTTAACATATGAATTTTGAGGGGACTCAAGCATTCAGAACATAGCATTCTACTCTTGGATCCCCCAAATTCATGTCTTTCTCACATGTCTTCGTATCCAGGGTTTCTGTATCCATGGACTCAACCAACTGCAGATGGAAAACATTATTAGGCCTACAATGGTTGTGTATGCACTGAACATGTACAGACTTTTTTTCCTTGTCATCATAAACAATATAGTATAACTATTTACATTGCATTGGATATTATAAATAATTCAGACATGATTTAAAATACATGGGAGGGTATATTTAGGCTATATGCAGATATTATGCTGTTTTATAGAAGTGACTTGAACATCTGCAGACTTTGGTATCTGTGTGGGTACTAGAACCATTACCCCAGAGACACTGAGGAACAACTATACACTGATTTTATCTCAATAGTCCCCAAAGTCATAAATCATTCCAACATCAGCTCTGAAGTCCAAAGTCCCATCAAAGTATCATCTAAATCAGATATAGGTGAAGCTCAAGATAGATTCAAGGGTGAATTTTATTTTGAATTGTATAGTAGAGACAAATATGGATGTCTGGCTTTGGCTTCTTTATTTGCTCCTAACCTTACTATCAGAATACTGATTTGAATAATTTCTTCCTCTTGGTTTATTTCAAGCTTTCTTTAAAAAAGTCTTTGCTTTTACTATAGAATATGAGGCCTAATCTTTTCTAGAACTGATGTTGTATACAAATATGATTGGAAATATGAGATGTGGGTACGTTGTCAGAAGGCTGGCTGAGAGAAGGACCCTATTTTGTTTCCTTGGCAACAAGGGTCTTCTTTCAATTTGAAAAGTTTTTTTTTTCCACCCAAACACCAAATCTGATTTTGATTAAAGACTAATTCTGAATTTTGGGAACATGAGAGGTTTACTTCAGCTATTTAGGACTGTTTTTTCAACTCTAAAGAGAGATCTGACAATTCTTAGGGTACTTTAACATTCTTGGCAAAAATAATTAGCACATTTCCAAGCCAAGCAGAAGATGGTAATTATTATAGAGAGTTTTTTTAATGGGTGGTGAATTAGTCATGGCAATGGATTTCTGGATGGGAGAATTTCTTGACCATCAGAAATGATTAAATGAATCAGTGTGTGGGAAAGTATCGTGTCAATGTAAAGGGTTATTACTCACCACTCCCAAATACCTCACAACTGGCAAAGATTTTCTAATAAAACAGCTTTCATTGATAGAATTTAAAGAAGAGCTCTTTTTCTCCAAATACAAGGGGAGGCATTGATTCTAAATCCAACCTGGGTCCCATTCTGGGCCTATTTTCATTTCACAGGAAACCAGGCAAGTTGTTTCAGGGTAGCACCAATCTTTTGGCTATTTGACACATTTTTCTTTGAGCTTTAGGGCGAGCATCAGTAATGGCCCTTCAGTTAATCCAGGCTGGCGATGATGTTTTCCATACAGTTATTTCCAGTGACTCCTGGAGTGTTCCTGCCTGGGCCATCATCAGCTTCCCCAAGGCAGAGATTTCATTTTTTGATGTTGGCTGTGGAGCTTCACGTTGTCCCCATTAGCTGGTAGTTCCCTACATGCATATCCATTTAGGATATGCATAAACCTAATAAAAAGTCAGTTTTCACATCTCAGGGAAAACATCCAGGAAGAGCAAGCTCAAACCTCCCCATGGAGAATCTTAGACCAATAGAAATCCACTTATGGGGTTTGCTCTGCTGCAGGTCACTGGTCACCCGAGTAATTATTCCACACATCACATATGCCCTTAGATTTATTTGCCCTCAGACATGTTTCCCAGGCACTTCTGGGACAAGATCCATGGAACAGAATGAATAATGTTCTGTGTGGGTACTGCTGAACTAAATTCAAGGTTGGCATTAGATTTGAAGTAGATGCCCCCATCGCATAATTAGACTAATCAAGATGGAGATTTAGGGGGCTTAACCAGAACTTGAAAGAACAGCTGTTTGATGATGCAACAAAATTTAGCCAGTTTTTTGATGTAAGGGAATCTGCAGTTTACTTTTTTTTTTTAAGCAAAGCACCTGTGAACTGGAATGGAGGGAGGATTTCAGAGTTGTTTTGTTTACGATAATGCTCGCCACTCTGATCCACAGCCTGAGCTGAAGTCTTTTTCTTTCTGTCTCCTGCCTCCCTCTTGCTTTAATCTCTGCTCAGTGCTTGTTGATTTGCATGTATGAATAGTAACACCTACTGACGGGCTGGGCTCAGGAGACGCAATTTGGTTGCCAGCATTTCCTACCTCGGAGCCCTGTCAGCATCTTGCATTGATTTGGAGTGTAATCAATGTTTCTCGTTACTGCTGTGCCTGCTCCTCCAGGGCGCTGATTTTCCTCCTCCAGCTCCGTTCTCTGGCATTGGCGTTCCAGCGGATTGCTTAGAAAAACTCGATTTCACCCTGTGCAGATACCAGAGGGCTCAGTTGGGGGGCTATTAATACGTTCTAGAGGGAAACAGCTCACACTGTCTTTTTAAATCGAATAATTTCTTGCCCGTTTTGTAATTCATCATATCCTTCATTTGAAATATTACAGTTCTCCAGCTAGGAATTACAGCGCTCTATAACAGTACCCTTTGAACACTAGCTTGGTATTAGCAGAGCGATGATAGGAGCATCTAATCAAAATTCGCCACATGGGGTTCTGTCTTTTCAATAGGGGACATTTAAAAAACCTGGGAGAGGGAGAAAGCAATACACATCACCATAATGGGCCAGTCCCTGGTGATGGTACAGAAGTCCACTGGAGGAATATTTTTTATTTTCCCTGAGAAAGCAGCCCATTTTTCCAATGCAAGGCCCCCCGTAGCCTTTAATGACTGAAGATACGTTCAATATTAGCTTTCTGTGGGGAGAATGCATTCAAGTGGTTCCCGGTGACCGATCACGAGGCTAATGGCAGCATCTTTCCGAGAAGGCTGAAGCCCTTGGAAACCCGCATCCCAGACATTGCTCTCCCCAATGCTCCCCTTCCAAGCCATCCGCTGCCAGCCAGAATAGCGTAAAAGGAGGAGTCGTCCGCAGGTCCTGTGCAGTCTCAGAACAAGCTTCCTGAGAACTTCAAATATCTCCCACCTTTGGACACAGGGGAATATGGCTGGTCATGAAAGCTCCCAGCGAGATCTGGGAGAGTGGCATAAATAACACTTCCCCCCATTATCACAGCTTTTCATCTTTTACTCCGTATTTTGTTTCTCACATGATGTTTTCAAAATAGCTATCGGAGCATTGTTTGAAGTTGCAACAGCTCCAGGATAATTCACACAGAGTACCTTTCCTCCCTCTCAGATGTTCAGAGCTGTGTTTGTGTATTTTTTAAACCTGTCCATAGTTATTTCACATGAATGGCTGTGTCTATTAGCTTCCCGCTCCTACACCTTTGGCTGGTTCTGTGTAGATGAGAACCTCTTTAAAGACATAAAAGTGCCCTATGAGTGCTTTCAGCTGTGAAACCCTTTGTGCAGGCTTCAGGTCCCTTTGTTGTATGAACACCGCTAGCTTAATATTCCCATAAAATAGGCCTTGGACTTAAAAAAGGCTAGTTTGTCAATCTATTGATTGCCCCAGGCTAAGAAAGCTAATTCCTCAGCACCAGCACTGCAGGTATTGAGCAGGCTGATCCTTCTAGGTCAAATAACTCACATCGCTAAAATAATATTAAGGTTTGTTGCAGCACAAGCCACATAGCTGAGAAAATCCATCATTACCACCTGATGCCTCTGCCCTTTAATTTATATCATTAAAGAAAGATGGAGGAAGGCGCAAAGAAAAGTACAGGGAAATGTATTCAGAGTGATCTACAGTGTTCTTAATAAAAATGCCCTTCCTTTATGAGCACCTGAATGGCCATATAAATATAACCAGCAATGGGAATTTTAATCAAAGCTTTACAGCCTTTTCTTTGTCAAGACTTTGACTTCCTGACCAAGTTAACTTCCTGAGAGGGTTTCTGGCATCCCTGCTCACCTTGAGGAGACTCTTGCTCTATTTTCATGCTGGTCCTTTACCAGCTGGAGTTGGTCTCCTTCTGTACACCTCCAAAAGGGATTTTTTTCCTCCTGAAAGTGACTAGTGTGAACATTTCTCAAAACTTTCAAAAATTTCTCAGAAAATGAAAGCAATAGGTTGAAAATTGTCTTGTGTATGGATAGATGTATGGATAGATGTCCAGGGAATAGCACGCTCACGTGATGCTATTGGGGCATTGGTGAGCCATGAACTGCAGGCTGAGCATGTTCTTTCCGGGCTGAGCTGGGTCATCTTCAGACTTACTACTTTTCTGTTTATGCACAAGTTAGGATTCAAAGGGACAGCAGCTCTGCCATGTTCACGACTCTGGTCAATGAGAAGAGCCGGAGGTGTGGCTCTGAATATAAGGAAGAGCATCGCAGGATCCAAGTGTGACATTTCTCCTTCGAAGCACTGACTGCATATGAGTAAATGGAGAAGGAAACAAGAAACCTCCAAGGGAAAGAAATGTCAAGGGAGATTTGGACATGCCATCCACAATCGCACTCTGTAAAAGTGACCAAAAAAAAAAAATCACAAAAGATATAGGTAGAAAGGGATGAAAAAAATAAGAGAGGAAAAGACACAGACATGGCCATGAGCAGTAGAGGGGAGTCGTTGCAGGTGAATTTTCTGATAAGTTGCTTTCTCATCTTTCCTTCCTAATCTGAGACTCAGTTTGAAAAAAATCCAGCTGTGTTTATCCCTAGATTTATTTGTTCTGTCTGGGCAGGTAATTGGGTGATACTGTCACTACTCAAGGATGGAACCTACTCTCTGACTTCAAAACCTGACCTGGAGTAAGATGTCACAACATTTAAAAACATGTTGTAAGGATAGCATGCATTAAAATAGAATGGCATAAATCCTGCTGGCTACCAGGAACATTTGGATAGGCAGAATGACTGTGCTGAGTGGGCACCGGAACCTAGGCTCTCCTGCTCGCTTAATGGTTCTCAAAATTACATCTGCATGAGAATTCTGACTGAGCAATTGAACACACAAAATCATAAATGCTGTACTTTGCACATAATTTTAGGGGAAATTTTGTTTATATATTATTTTGTATAATTTTGTCTATCAATTATTTACATATAACTTACGTATGATGTTTATTTACATATATGTAATTTTAAGGGTGATTTTGTTTATTTTATTTAACTTGCCGATTTTGGAACCTAAGTCCTTATAAAATGTGAATCCACTGTCGAGCCCCACATTTTCCAGGAGACATTTGCACAAGGTTGGATGAGTTTTCTGGGGAGAGTAAGTGTGGGGTAAGTGAGGAAAGGGCAATTTTGAATACAGCAGGGTGTTCTTTACACAGCTTACTTGTCGTTGGGGTTTCCTTTCAGCACTTAAGGGAACAGACTGAGGGGAAATGAAAGGCTCTTTCTCACTTGGTTTTCCTCTTTGAATCTGTGGGAACCCAGTTGGATATGGAGCCAAGCATTGGGCTGCATCTATGTACCTCTGCAAACGGAGAGGAGGAAGACGAGGATGCCACAGTTGGGGAGTATTGGAAGCTTTGGAGATATTCTTGACAACAAGTAGACAAAACATCACAGGGATCTGTGATAGGAAATGAAAAGATTGGTGGTTGTTACATGGTAGGTGAGGGATCTCTTTGAGCAAATTTCTCAAGTTATAATAGTAATAACTACTATATTGCAGGTGTTTTAGAGGCACTTGCCTCTAAGAAGTGGTTAAGAGTTCTGATTCCAGAGACCAACAGGCTGGGTTTATAGCCTAGACCTGGCATTTTATAATTTTGAGTTCTTGAGGATGATAGTTACTCATTGGCTTTAAGTCTCAGTTTCCAATATGTAAAGTAGATAATAGGCACCTGCAATCCCAGTACTTGGGAGGCTGAGACAGGAGGATAACAGATTCAAGGCCAGCCTCAGCAACTTAGCAAGAACCTCAGCAACTTAGTGAGATCCTCCTTCAAAAATAAAAAGGGTGGTAGTGGTGTGTGTGGGGGTGTAGCTCAGGAGTGGAATGTCCCTGGGTTCAATCCCCAGTACCAAATAAATAAATAAATAAAAAAAAATAAATACACATAAGTAGAGTAGGTAGTAATTTTACCTGCCTTGCAAGGTGGTGGTTAGGATTAGAGATACTGTACTTAAAGTACTCGCTACATATACTAGTCATCACCATTACAAATGGTGACACAAATTACACTTTTGAAGTGTTCATCCATCCACTCATAATTTATTGAGTACATACTATGAGTTGAGCACCAGGCCAGGCTCTGGGGATTTAGGAAGACAGTGAGCTGGAAAGTAGGTACGGCTGAAGAAAAGCTATTTCATGGAAGACGTGGTATCAGAATACTTGAATTGGATTGGGTTGTGACTGTGATTTGGGATAAAAAATTGCTACTATAAAATTGGACCTTAGTGTTCAAGTGAATATTACACTTGAGCAAGATTCAGCGACATTAAACCTTCTGTCATAAAGACAGAAGTAATGGCTTTTTTTTGTGGGCAGAGTAGGAGAAATGCTTCAATTGTTAAGTATTTATATAACCCTTTATATTTGCAATGTATGCACTTTATCCTTTCCCAGAAGTTAATGTCTAGAAATATTTCCCTGTGGGGAGGGAATGTTTCTTGTAAGTTCTGGGCTGTTGTCTAACCCTCTTGGTAAATACTAAAGGTCCCTTAAGAAGGCTATTATTACAGATGGGGGGATCGGCTTTAAGGTAGAGTGAGGAGGGCTGACAGTCTCTCCTTGATTCTTTGAGTTGTTTTCCCCCAGCCCCTTCTCTGGGGTCTCCTGGAGAGTAACATATTCTCCTGCAGATGCAGTCCCTCCTCCTGATGCACTGTACTAACGGCTTGTTCCTGGGGTGTGCTTGTCTAGGCTTCTTTCTATCTCTTCCCTATGCAATGACTCTTCCAAGGATTTCTTTATTGTTGGCCACAAAGTGTGGGGTCATGGAGTGGCCAACAGGGCTCATAGTGTGACAGGAGCAGGGTCAAGAGATTGGTGCTCATGATACATGCAAGGGTGCAGAGGTTAAGAATATTGAGAAGACTCATTTTTTCCACGTGAAACTTCTAATTAATGAAAACCCTACTATATTTTTAACTAAGAAGAGAGTTGATTATATTCCCTTAGTCCTTCATTTGAATCAGGATTTTTTTTTTGTGGTACTGGAAATTGAGCCCAGAGGCATTCTACCTCTGAGCCACATCCCCAGACTGATTTTGTTTCTTATTTGGAAACAGGGTCTTACTAGGTTGCTGAGAGACTCACTAAATTGCTGAGGTTGTCCTTGAAACTGTGATCCTCCAGTCTCAGCCTTCCAAGTTCTAGGATTACAAGTGTGTGCCACCATGTGCGACTGAATCAGGATTTTTTTTCTGGAATATGTTTTTGCTGTTTAGGTGTTACTTCTCTGTTGTGTGTGCACAGTAATCGTGAGTGTGGTGTCTTTGCACTCAGCTGTGTCCAGTTGAACTCTCTCGACCAAGTAAAACCATGGGAGCATCACTAGATTTCTACTAGGCGACATAAAAGAATAAAGAATTTCATCTGCAAAGAAGGATATGCAGGATTTTGTGAGATGAGATTGATAATAAAGTTAAAAAGAAAAAATACTATTTAATTTTTATTATTTGCTACTTAGTAATTATCCCACTGTTGGTATAGAGTTAAGCATTTTATGTATATGTTCCAATTTCAACCTCAAAACAACAATATAGGGAGAGTATTATTCTTTTATTTGCAGCATACTGAGGCATGGAGAGAATAAATAACTTGCTCAAGGTCACATGGCTGGGAAATGTTGGAGACAGGATCTGAACTCACAGATATGTGTTTTTGACCACTATGTAATATGACCTCCGATAATGTAATGAGATTTCAAAACAAATCTGCCAGGCTATATACATCCAAGTAGGTGCTGTGTCCTTCCAAATCATCACCTTGGAAGGCCACATACTTATTTCAATGAAGCAGCTATTGCTCAGAACATTTTTGAAACTTCTTCTGGGGAATCCTTTTGAATGTTGACACATCTTCATCCTTTGAGGATGGATTTGATCTTTGGAAATGTCTAAAGGTCACTTGGAGTTAAGTCTGATGAAAAAGGTAGGTTGTCAGGTTGGAGACTTCCAATTTTTCATCTAAATAAGGTGTGATTACAAAGGAATGTATGAACTAAATCTTCCTATGTGATTTACATGCTGCTCAGATGGCAGTTCCAGAAACATTTTGGGCAATGGAACCCAGGGGCATTCTACCTCCAAGCTACGCCCCCAGCCCTATTTTTTATTCTTTATTTTGGGACAGTGCCTCATTAAGTTGCGGAGGGCCTCACTAAGTAGCTGAGACTGGCCATGAACTTGCGATCCTCCTGTCTCAGCTTCCCAAGTACTGGGATTACAAGTGTGTGCAGCCACACCTGGCTCATGCACATTCTTTTAAGGTGATTACGTTGAAGGACATTATAAGGAAGTTCACATAAAGTCTAACTTCTTGGTGCTCACCCCTTTAATATACACATTTACACACGTGCGGACTGAGTTGACGAGCATGTTAAAACATCTTTAAACATTTTTTATGGTTTTAAAACATTGTCTTTTCAAGAGCAAAGTGTTGTCTCAACAGCTATTTAAGCAGATTCCTTGTAAAATATCCTCTCTATCGAGATGTCCTGAATTGCTCTGCATTGAATTCCCCTTTGGCTCCTTTGTTCACATTACTTGTAACTTTTTCATTATGTAAATATGGAAAAATGATCTTGTACATGCTTCCTGCTCTCTTTACATTTCATATTTATGAGATAGAGAAAGAGTTAGAAAGGAAGAGCTGAATGAGTGAACATTAATAGACTCACATATCAACCTATGTAAAAAATGTATTTTTATGAAAATTGAAGTTATATGCTTTGAAGCACAGTACATTGAGGATAATGAAGCTTAAAGCAAAGTTTGAGTTCTGAAATTTATGAAATAAGAACACAATAATACACGGTAGTACCAATGTGAGAGGACTAGTGTCTCAACCCTCATTCTCACTGCTGTAATCCAAAACAACTGACCACACCACTTAGAGAAAGGAAGATTTATTTGCTCACAGTTTTTGGAGATTTTAGAGGTTCAGTCCATATGAAGCTGGGTTTGCAGAGTTCAAGGCATGGTGGGAAGAAGCAGAGAAAGGGAGAGAGCAAGGGCTCTCTGCTCTTCACAACATGGAGGCTGGAAGCAAGGAGAGAACAAGGGGAGGAGAGACTTTTATAATCCCCAATGCTGCACCCCCATGGACCCCTCCTTTGCAAACAAGCCCAGCTTCCAACATTGTATCTTGTTTCCATGAGGACTAAGGGGACATTCTAAATCCAAACCATTGCAAATATTGAATCCCAGAGGAGCTTGACTATTTCCTTTAGGAAAAAGCTCTGTCTTGTAACACCTTGAGAAAGTACCATGCTGGCCATACAATGGTGTACCGACCTCTTCTCAGACAGGCTCCTGAGAGCCTATTGTTAAATTCGCAGGAATTTTTGAGAGCCAGTTGACATCATATTGGTAGTTTGAGATGGTAGGAGTGTTAATACCATGGAAACTGGCAAATGTGACGAAGCGATTTTTTCCCCCTCCCTGAGAGTTGGTTGTTTAATGTTACTAGAGCACTGTTAGTTGTATTTTTGCTTAGGTTTTACTTGCCTTCGCCCTCTGTTTGGACAATTTCAGTTTAATGTCATTAGGACATGCCCAATTTTCAGAATTATGGTTCATCATTCTACCAAGGACTTTTGGAAATGCAGTGGAAACTAAATTTTCTTAGGTCAATAAAAAAGCAAACCGATTACTTCCGTGCATGTCCCAGGTAGCACACCATGTTTTGTGATATAAGTGAGTGCAATTGTGTACAGGGCACTGAGATTCTCTGGAATTCTTGTGTTCAGCAGAGAAGAAACACACTTGCTATCTTTAAGCCAAGGAAATTATGAGGATTCATAAGGATGAAGTGGTGCAAATCAACATCGCTTCTGTATAGTAACAAACACCAAGAAGTCTCATTATTTGATCTTTATACCTCACATATAGTGTAACTATATAAGAACTAATACATGGGCCAGATCTTCTGCCTTTGACTGAATGTCATCTTCTTCAACAGTTCCTCTTTGGGAGGCAGCGCACTTATTGTTGCTGAAAATATGTTTGGACTTCCTTTTGAAGCTGGCTTCAGAATCACTTTACAGACCAAATAGGGAAACTCATCTAATTGCTTTAGAGCTACAACTCATCATGTACTCAATATGATGGTACTTAACAAGAGCGTACTTTTATTCATCAGACAGGGCTCTTAGTGACTTGGGGCAGTTTTCAGAAGTTAAACCTATTCTCAAAAGTCATAAATTTTCTATCACCAAAGATAGTTTTATAAAAGGGATAGTGAGGGAGGGAGAGACCAGATACTCTCATGCATTGTTTAAAAGTGTACTTTACACAATCTCTTTGGAGGGCAATTTAGAAATATTTATCAATTATAAATGAATTTATCCTTTGACACAGAAATTATACTTCTTGGAATTTATCTCACAGATACATTTATAAAAATGCAGAAAGAAGCTAGGTGTAGTGACACACACTTGTAATCCCAGTACTTGGGAGGCTGAGACAGGAGGATTTCAGGTTCCAGGCCATCTTAGACCCTCTTTCAAATTAAAAAATAAAAAGAGCTGGGTGTAGCTTGGAGGTAGAATGCCCCTGGGTTCAACCCCTAGTATCAAAGCAAAACAAAACAACACATACTTTGATAAAACAAATGAAAAAGAATATGTGCCAAGTACATAGTGATCATCAAGCAATTTCTAAAAGTTTATTTTTTTTGTGCTACTGGGAATAGAACCCAGGGGCCTTCTACCTCCGGGCTATATCCCCAGACATAGTTTATTTTATTTTTTATTTGGAACCAGGGTCTCGCTTAGTTGCCGAGGCTGGCTTCGAACCTTTGATCCTCCTGCCTCAGCCTCCCAAGTACTGGGATTATAAGAATGCGCCACCAAGCCCTGCTCAATTTCTAAAAGTTTTAGACAGTAGCAATACCAGTGTAATAAGTGTATCATGATCCAAGATTTGCTACTCAAAGAGGGCTTCTAATGTGTTGGCTTTTTGTCTCTGTGACAAAGTATTTGAGAAAATCAACTTAGAGGAGGAAAGATTGATTTTGGCTCCTGGTTTCAGAGGATTCCATCCATGATCAGCGGGCTCCATTGTTTCTTGGCCAGAGGTGAGGCAGAACAGTATGGCAGAAGGGTGTGACAGAGGAAAGCTGCTCACCTCAAGGCAGTTGGGAAGCAGAGAGAGCACGAAGATAGAGCCCCCAGAGGCATGCCCCAAGGACCAGCCCCCTTCAGCTAGGTCCCCCTCCTACAGTTTCCACCACCTCCCAATTGTCTGTTCAACTATGAATCCACCAAATGGATTGACCCATGGATGAGATCAGAGCTTTCATTTAATAGATGAGCCTTTTGGGGATATTCCAGATTCAAACTACTATAGATGTATAAACTGCTTAGAGATATGTTCTGGCACTTTTATTAAAACAATGTTTCATTGCTATAATCTTATTTATTTATTTACTTATTTATTGGTACTGAGGATGGAACCCAGGGGCCTTCTACCACTGGGCTATACCCCCAACTCTATTTTTTTTTTGCAGTACTGGGGATTGAACCCAGGGGCGTACCCCCGGCCCTATTTTTTATCCTTTACTTTGAAACCGGTCTCACAAAGTTGCGGAGGGCCTCACTATGTAGCTGAGGCTAGCTGCTAACCCAGATCCTCCTGTCTCAGCCTCCCAAGTACTAGGATTACAAGTGTGAGCCACCACACCCAGCTCCTATTTTGTTTTTTATTTGGAAACAGGGTCTCACTAAGTTTCTGAGGCTGGCTGCGAACCTGCCATCCTCCTGTCTCAGCTTCCCAAGTACTGGGATTACAGGCATGCACCACCATGCCTGGCTTTAATCTCATTTTATACAGAGATTCCACATTGAGAGGTAGTTGGCAAAAAACAAAAACAAAAACAAAAACAAAACCAAAAACAAAAACATTATAATCCTTGGAACTTGAAGACTTCCCAAGGGCAGGGACCATACATGTTTATTCAGGCATAGAGCCTACAGTGCTATCAGAGTCTCAGAGTTCTCAGTTGCAAGCAATATAAACTCTACCTAATTTAAGGAGGAATGGAGCTTATCAAAAGAATGTCAGACATTTCACAGAATTCTGGGAGAGATAAAGAACCAGGCTCAGCACTCCATAGCCAGGATAATGCCCCAATCACTGTAGAAGAAAACAGCAGTGCTGACACCGCGGGATTGAAGATGCTGGAGGTGGATCACACTCGCAGTGGACTGAGATGAAGCTGCAAGACACACATCGCTTTGCTCACATCCTGTTGGTCAGAAATTAGTCAGATGACCAACAGGGAAACATATTGCTTATGCTGGGTGGCTATGTACCTAGCCCAAACTTTGGTGCTCTGTTGCAATTAGAGTGGACAGGAGAATGGATTTTGAGGGACAACATCGCTCTGTCCCCAGACCATGACTCCAGGCTGAACTTAGACATAAACTGGTGGAGAGGGAGGTGGTAAGTATCATCTCCATTCAGATCTTGATGGGAAACAATTAGACATTAGTCAGCTTGATCTATGTTCCTAGTTTTTTTTTTTCTGAAATATACAGCAATGCGCTAGCCCTGTAAGAAGAGTCTTCAAGTGTTTACAATGAGACTGTAAGCTATATTCTTTTTTTTTTTTGTGGTACAGGGTATTGAACCCAAGGGCGTTTTACCTCCGAGCTACATCCCCGGCCCTATTTTTTATACTTTTTGAAACCAGGTCTCATGAAGTTGCGGAGGGCCTCACTAAGGAGCTGAGGCTGGCTGCGAACCTGGATCCTCCGGTCTCCGCCTCCCAAGTACTGGGATTACAAGCGTGCGCCACCACCCCTGGCTGTAAGCTATATGCTTTAGCATGCAAAAATATATTACATAGGATAAGCAGAATGGTGTATACTTGTAAAGAGTGTCTTTGATCATTTCTACTGGAATCTGAGGCTTGAAAGTATTCATGTCCTGTTTTGCACCCAAAGGGTCTTATCTGACTCATGTTTGATTTACTAATTTTTCTCAAAGTACTCAGAAAACTGGTACCTTTCAATAGCTATTCTCCAGGGCAACTCTAGCTGCTGGGCTTCTTCTTTTGCCGGTTTGTTGAACCTCCTTTCTCCCCTTTGTGTGTGTGTGTGTGTGTGTGTGTGTGTGTGTGTGTGTGTTACCAGGGATTGAACCCAGGAGTGTCCTACCTCTAAGCTACACCTCCAGCTCTATTTTATTATTTTTAAATTTTGAAACAGGGTCTTGCTAAGTTACCATGCACTGCTGGCCTCAAATCTGCAATCCTCCTGCCCCAGCCTCCCAAGTCCTGGTATTACAGGTGTGTGCTACAGCCTCCTTCCCCTTTGTTCATAGGGAATGCCATCTTTTCTTTGAAGAGACCCATTTCTTGCCCTAGTACTGTGCCATTGTACTGGCTGTGGGTACTTAAGGAATTTGCTTCTGTACATGTCATCCTGTAACTTCTTCCAGTGGTGTTGTTATGATGATAATTGTGTTACCTGGTTTGTGCAAATGGATTTTTCTTTGTGGGGAAGACATTGCAATTACTCCTTCAATCTCCTTTCTGTGTCTATCTTTGCGTAGTACAGAATTGTGATTGAAACAACAGAACACAGATCATAATTGAACTTCTCTCTGGGCAAGACTGACCTTGCATAGTACCTACAATTAACTAGAGCAAGGGTACAAATGTGGCTGTAAATGGCCAGGCTGAAGGTTAATTTAAATACATGAGCGTTAAAAATGGAACAGTTTGTCTTTTAGCCAAGCTAGAGCATTTTATGATTCATAAATGGTTCTAAAAATAGAGATGTGCAATATATAGAGACCAACTGCAAAACCAGCCCTTTTCCTTATGTCACCAGGAGCTTGGCACGACTCAGGACACGCTTGTCACCTGTCCGTGTGCTCATGTTCCTTCTTCCGACATTCTTAATTTCTGTAAAAAACATCATCAATACCCAACTTACCTCGGTGAAGATGTGAGTCGCTTTGGATCTTCTCTTGTTGGTTCCGTCATTCTGGCCATCTGCCAGATCTTGCCCATTTTTCTGTTCTAAATCTGTCTTATCCTGGCGAGGACCTGCCCTTCCTTCAGTCCTCACTTCCATGCCTCTGGTTCAAGGCCTGTTGCATGATTGCAGGCCACCTGCCTCATCTCTTGGCTCCTGTCCCTATCGCTTCAATTCATCTTGTGGTCAGCATTATCAGTGGCTTCAGTCTTCCCAACATATTGTTTTCATCAAATTCTATGATTCCAGCTACAAAAACTTTTAATGGTTCCTCACAGGGAAAGTTCCAAACTCCTTCATCTAGCTTTTCTTTTTTTGTTTACTGGTAATTAAATTCAGGGGCATTTTACCTCCGAGATACACCCCCAGCCATTTTTAATTTTTTAAAAATTTTTTGAAACAGGGTCTTGCTTAGTTGCTGAGGCTGGTCTCCAACCTCCTCCTGTCTCAGCCTCCCAAGTCCTGAGATTATTAGGCATGTGCCACGACACCCGGCTTTGATCTAGCTTTTAAGGTGTTCTTTAATCTGACCCATATTTATCTCCTTCTCCTCTGCATAGATCCATTTTCCAGGAAGGAGGTTTGTTTCCTATGGTTTGGCTTCTGTTCACTTTGTCCTCTACCCATCCCCACACCCCTGGCCTGTTATTTCAGGTCCTGCCTGTTCCTCAAGGCACATCTCTAGATTCACCCCATGATAAAGTCCTCCTTCTCCATTTTGGCCCATATCAACTGGGCTGTTATTTGAGCTCAGAGTTTCTGTAGAATATGGGATCTTCCCTGGGGCCTGGGGCCAGTATCATTATTCCAGTACCTGGTACACTGTACGTGGCACAATGATGAAATGAAAAGACACTGAGGCCCAGGTCACTGTTGGTGGACCTAGACCAGGGCTTCAGGATTTTCCCAGTTCACGTTCTTGTCAGTATAACTTGTTTACTGGGCAACACCCTCTCTTGTATGACTATTTAATAATTCCCAAGTTTAATTCTTCAATGACCTTATAAGCTCTTCAAGGATAAGGACCACACTGTTCTTTTTGTTTCTATCTCCCCAAACCCCAAGTAAAAACAGATTGACTGTTGAGAGCTAAATTGATGCGAAGAGTTCTGAAGTTTTCTGTAGTTTAGTAGTATGTCTGAACAAGAACACAGCTCTGGACGAAGGAGCAAACCTTTCCTGAAGGCTGATCATGGCTCTGGAAACATTTTTTTTCCAGTTCCCCTTTCTGGTGTTTTTTTTCTTAATCTCAAATTTCCCAGTTAAATGTGATTTTTTAGCCAGCTGTGGTGGCACACACCTGTAATCCTAGTACTTGGCAGGCTGAGGTAGGAGGATTGCAGGTTTGAGGCCAGCCTCAGCAAACTTAGAAAGACCCTGTTTAAAAAAAATAAAATAGGGCTGGGGGTGTAGCTCAGAGGTAGAATGCCCCTGGGTTCAATCCCCAGTCACCCCTGTCCAAAAAAGTGATTTTTGAGTGTGTCCGATTTGTACCTTTCTATGGAGAGGACACCACTCTCCTTTCTCTTTCCTCTAAAGTGGTTGAATTTCATCTGCTATCTACCTCCTAGTTTGGATAAGTAGTGCTGTGGCAGTTAAACTAGAGTCCCATTCTTTCTCATTCTGACAATTGGACTTTATAGAATTAAAAGTCATTTCAGGTTTTGGAGATATGTCATGTTTCAATTGGCATGGCTATGGAGTGCATATTTTTATCTATTTTCCTGCAGAGAAATCAAGCTGTTTTTTTCTTCTTTCCCTGTTGAACCCGGAAGTAAACTTGTGGGACTCAGATTTTAAACTTTTAATAGGCAATCACCATCATCCCATTTTTGATGCACAACTGGGGGCGTTGGGTACCGTCAACAATGCTATAAATAATGGGGCCTTTACAATTGTACCTAAAATACACTTAGCTAATTTACTGGAGTGACAACTCCCATCTGTGTGGTATTCAAGCACTTTAAAGTGACCAAAGTTCTGATTTGTTTGACTTGTTAAGAGGAACTAGGTGGTTTTTGTCCTGAGGAGGTGAAGGGACCAAAATTTGAGTCACTCACAAATTATTTTAAGAATCCATTTCCAAAGGGAAGCCAGTTTAGATCCTATTCCCTAAAACTGATACTCCAAGACCTGCACATTTCCATCCTCATTGTGGAAATGCCTCTTAATTGCCCCTTCCTCTTTGCCCCCACACCGCTTTCCTTCTTTTAAACTTCCTTGCCAAATGGCTGTGAAATCCCTCTGGGGTGCCTTTTCTGACTGTGACCCCCGCTTTCCATCCTGTGTAGTCTCCCAGCCACATTCATCTCTTTCATCATATCAGTGATCACGTGGGTGGTTTTCTACAGAGTCAGAATTTTTGGCCTGCTAGAATAGGGCATAGGAAGGATGGGTGTCTCTCCCCATCCTCAGAGTCAGGTCTTTGTGAGTGTGGTGAGCCTCGCTTCTTTCCCGACATTTCTTGCAGCCTGGGCTGGGAAATCCAGGAACTGAGGAGGAACAGTAGAGCAAGAGACCTTGTAGTGCTGAATTAAGGATCTTTGCTTAAAATCGGCTGGGCCTTTATGCATTGCCTCTGCAGGGCGGGTTAGAAATCATCTGCCTCTGTGTTTCCCTCCCCACACCTTTCCATTTCATGAATGAATGAGCTCAACTCCAGAGTCCACGGACACTTGCCCCAGTCACCCAGCTATTAACAGCAAGAAATCTTGACCCCAATGTCTTGAGTGTTCTGGGCTAAAGAGTCCCTTCATAACCTGATCTCTCCTGCTAATTGCTCATTCTTACAACTCCCCTGCTCAGCCTGCCATTCTGATCAGGGCAGACTTTTTACTGTCGTGAAAATGGAAACATTGCCTCTGTGACTCTGTCTTCACTTCTCTCACCTATAATGCCGTCTTCTCTTCCTTTTAACTTTTACTCATTTGTGCCATGTACTGGGAAGAATGTGGATTTTAAGACCAAGCATTTCATCAACTACAACTTGAGTGATCAGGTGCAAGTTAGCGATTTTGTCTCCTTGCAGGATGCCTGGATTAACCCAGGCAATAGGTGCAAAGGCGTTGTTCAGTTCCTGGAACACAGTAGGCCATAAATAGTACCAATTTCCTTTCTTCATTGCCATCTTAGTGTTCACGTAGCCCACAGTACTTTTCCTGACCATCCCATCTCTTATCTTCTCAGGATTCCAGACATGCCTCTTTCCAGACTTGTGGGTCTCAAGTCCACCCACAGTTCTGTTTTCTGATTGGCTCTTTGTGGGAATTATTAGTATGTCTTCCTCTTCCCTGTAGGAAGATTATCCATCTCCACCTCATTGATATTGGGCTTGATCATGTGGCTTGTTTTGCCAGAGGGAATGTGAACAGATGTGACATGTACCCGTTCTTCTTAGAGCAATTGTGTCCCTGCCAGCTCTCTCTCATCCTTTCTGCCACAAGAATGGCTTGTTGCAAATAGAGACTGCTCCTTCAATCCAAGTCCTAGGCAAGAAAATGTGATGCTGTGGTAGTTGAACCTAAAAATGAATTACTAACAAATGTTTGTCGTTGTAAACCTGTGACATTGTGGGGATTGTCCCCTCTGAAGATTCACCAATAAACTGCTGTTTTCTCTCTGTTAGTGTTGTTCCCCAAAGTAGATTTCAACTCCTTTAGTTGGTAAATTCAGGTGTTCAAGAAATTTAATAGGCTTTATTTCTGTAACAACTTGCTTCCAAGTCTCTATCCTGCTGGGCAAGTGGGAAACGAACAAGTCTGGTTATTCTTGGGGTCCCTTCTCTCCAAAGAATGCCCTAAGACTGCTACAGTTATTGAGGATGCTCAAGGCGCTGGAGAACTGGTTTTGTTCAGATGATCGTCATCCCTGTGGACATGTCCCCTCCAGGTCTGGTGGCTCTCTGTGGCTGTGCTTGGGCATGTGTCTTTAGCAGGGTTGATCCAGATGTGACCCATGGCTGCTACTTTCTTTCCAGCTCCTTGGGGACATTGCCAGGAAGCAGAGCCCAGGGTCCTCTGTACTTGGAACACCCAGACCCTCTCCCACTCTCCACTATCCTAATTCAGAAGTGCCTCTTTCCAGTCTTGGGGAAATCCTTCCTCTTCCAAGTTTCTACAAGAAGTTCAGTCTTTGCTCTCAAATCTTCTTCCCACAAAAGTTGGAAAGCCTCCTAGGACTTCTGCTTTCCCGACATACACCTGTTTGCCCCGAGGCAAGGAGCAGAGAGCTGACTATACCCACTTGACTGCGGTGGACAGGAAAGGGAAGAAGCAGGAAACAAAAATAAGTTATATTTCAAATTATTATGTAAGCCTGTTTCCAATTTAGGGCAGAGTTTCTGAATCTTAGCACTGTCAAGTCTTGGGGCTCGAGAAATCTGTCCTGTGCAGTGCAGGTGACCTAGTCGCATCACTGGTTCTAGTAGCATTCTTCCCCAACCCCCAAATCTCCCCAGACATTGCTAAGTGTGTGTGTGTGTGTGTGTGTGTGTGTGTGTGTGTGTATCATATCCAAATGTGAACTACTGATTGAGTGAATGGACTATAATCTTTACTTTTCCCAAGACATGGTAGGTACTTAATAGATATTGTCTGATGGAAGGAATTAAAATAGTGAATTTTATTTATTTTTTGACTGGAGACTTCTGTTGGTCTTAAAGGAGGAAGTGAAGGGAAACAAATGTATTTTCTTGGAAGCATTTTCTCCTTTTCCTGCCCTTTTGTAGGTACACAACGTGTCTGGGTGAATGCTCAAACTAATTGCTGTTACTGAGCAATTCTAATGAAATTCTGAATCCAGTCACTCAACCATTGTGGTGATTAACACAAAGTTAGTTGGGGGAAGAACAGTTATGAAAAGGAACAACAAAATAAATACTTTCTATGCCAAAGACTGTAACTCCTGGGAGGGCACAAGTCAATTGTGAGGTTCTGCCACCGCCACACTGCCGGAGTTTTGTGCCTGAGGCACTTGAAAGAGTAGAAGAGGAGGGAGAGGTGATTTGAAATTCCCCCATGCTAAGAAAACTGTGCATGCTGTCATGGATCTAGTTCTTTGGGAGACCTTTCTACAATGAAAGGAGCTTTCCCCTTGAGAGAGGTAAGGATTTCAACACGAAGTTTTCTTAGCAGGAGTGAAGGTTCCACATTGGGCAGGAGGAGAGATTATGCATTCTTGGAGTTGGAGTGGTGAGTCTTGTTTGTAAGCAGGTTAGAACTGAGGAAGGAATTACAGAAAACTTGTTATTTATGTCATAAAGGAGATTTATCCTACCTCTGTTCTTGGAGCCAATGGTAGCCCAATTACGAAGGCAAAAAGACTAGCTGGAGAATGGTGTGGCTCATGCCCCATGCTGCTTACTGCCTGGTTAAAAGAAGCACAGATACTTTTATCTTTAGTCACACAACAGATAGTCTGTCATCTCAGGCTTTTAGAAATTTAAATATGCAAGCACTTGGCAAAACAGGTATCTTTGTAGCCTTTCTTAATAATATCAGACTGCCGCTCAGTGCCTGGGGTAAAATTTAGTGGGTACATCTTATTCTGGCATACACGTGAAAAAGAAAACCCTATGTAGTCAGATTACTTTACCAATATGGTGTTTCAGAAATAGTTGAGATTTAAATTACCATGGGGCTGTATTATTAAAGTGAGAGATTTATTCAGTTTACACTACAAATCCCTGGAGAGATAAATGTGCTTATATTATAGGTAAAAATCAGGAAGGTAAATAGCAAGTCTGGACACCATTTTCTTTTAAGTGGTATTTTAGTCATACCAGGATTTTTTAAGAGCAAAGAGGAATGTTTAATCAGAATGTGAAAATTAGACTCACAGGGAACCAAGAGTTTTAAAAGAAGCTTATTTTTTAGACAATAAGTTGTGACTGCCGAACTTAGAATAGTTTTTTTCTCTCTCTAAAAAAGAAAAAAATTTTAGATGATTCTACCAGGGAGTGGTATGTTGATAATTTGGTGACTTACAGATTTGTTTCCTTCCTGATTATTATCATTTACCTTACAAAGGTGCTTGTGGACACAACTTATTAGAGTCTCCTCCAATGCAACTTTTTTTTTTTTAAATTTTTGTGCAACTGGGGATTGAACCCAGGGCATTCTACCTCTGAGCTACACCCCCAGCCCTATTTTTTATTCTTTATTTTGAAACAGGGTCTCACTAAATTGTTTTTTTTTAACGTGCTTTTATTGGTGCATTGGAGTCTTACATTGCAATGAATACCTATTTGATGTTAACATACATGCACACAGCTCTTAGTGCTCCCCCGCCTCCCCCCACCCGTATGAAGTACCAAAAATGATGTTGGTATATTTTCACATATACATATTGTTTATGATAGTAATTCCATTAATTCACTTCTTTCTTGCCCTCCCCTTCCCTTGTACCACTTCTCTTGTTCCGCTGAGGGTTCTCCCTTACAACCGGAGTCCCTTGTGTGACCCTACTACTCCTTAGGTTGCACATATTAATGAAAACATATGTCCCTTCTTTTTTTGTGATTGACT
>PVJS01024320.1:7440-28900 GCA_004027185.1 Glis glis
TAGCGCGGAGGTAGAACGCCCCTGGGTTCAATCCCCGGTACCGCAAAAAAAAAAAAAAAGTAAGCGTATCATGATGTGCAAAATGTTTGACTTTCTTGACCCCTGAATGATGATTTGGCAGGTCCTGGATATTCGCAAGCACTTTATTGTTTGTACACTCTCAACCTTGGGATGTTTCCACTCGGGTTGGTAGATACTGAAAAGCAGTTATCTCTAAGCCAGGAGACAAATCAAATAATGCTTATTAAAAGTGAACTTCTATGCCCCGAACTTTAAATTCTCAGGGAAGTACGGATAGTTAGTTCCCTGCTCTGCTAGTAATTCATGCTATTCTGTAGGATTCAGATGTGAAAGTGCTGCCGTTCCTGCGCACGACCTTGTAAACGTTGCTGCATTACAGATTTTTTTCCTCCTCTAACACTTAAGGAGTAGCTTCCCCTAGCTTCCCGCCAGAGGAGATGTTGCGATGTTTGATGGAATGAATACGGTGATGTGTGGTGGGCAGTCACAGCATTCAACTTCTGCGGCATGTTATTCACCATTATGGATAATTTCATCAGAGTGCAGAGAAAAAGGCTCCCTGGTTTACTAGAATATGACATTGCAGTCTCTGGTGGAGATAATTTTAGATGCTTTGATTTCATTATAGAAATTCCTAGACTACTTGTGGGATAAAACAAATGCTGAGACCCTATTGAATTTCAGCAGGCTGAATTAGCAGAAAATAAAGATAAAATGCCTTTCTATTTAAGAACATGATGATGTTTTAATTGTTATAGCATTTGGCATGCCTAATGTATACAATCCTTGACATTCATATAATAACAAAAGAAAGTTGTTTGGGATTTTTCTTTTATTTCCTAGCATCCGCTTTCTCCACTAGTATTTTTCCCGTCCCCACCCCAGCCCTGGCCTGTAGTTCTCCTCCCACTTCTTGGGTCCGTCTATAAAAAAAACACTATACAGTGAAGAAATGCATGTAAAAAAATCCCTCACTTCTATATAGACAGGCCGAGGCTGCCTGTGACCTAGCTATGATGAGCAGACCACCATCGTAGTGACAACTGATATAGATGCCTGGGGGTGAAAGAAAGGTTTACATATTACACAAGCAATTTAACTGTTTTCTAAACATATTGCCAAGACAGTGGGAGTTGGCAGCCCACACTGTGTTTTAGGTTTGAGAGACTTGGATTAGAAGTGACTGTTGATTATGAACCTTTTTATTTGTCTTCTCTGAACTACAAGCAACCTAGTAACCCAGGGAAGAATTCCTCGCAGCCCTTGAACTTGTCTTCTTCGCTTCCCAAGATTACACACACAAATCACTTCACAAAAGTGGCGTAAGACGCTTGCGCGTAGATAACCGCACAAGACAATTGTCTTGTTCTAACCCTTAAAGAGGTCCCACAAAGTGAAATGTTTTATAATCCTTTTTTGTGCAGTAGGCAAGGGAGAAAAGAAAAGAGGTTGGGCAAAGATTATCCAGAAGAAAGAAAGAGACTCTTTTGGGGTTCCAGTTGAAACACAATAAAGAACATAATTAACTTCACAATTCTTTGTGTTTTTCATTTGACTGCAGGGAGGAGATGAAAGAGGACTGCTAAGCCTTGCATTCCACCCCAATTACAAGAAAAATGGAAAGCTGTATGTGTCTTACACCACCAACCAAGAGCGGTGGGCGATGGGGCCTCACGACCACATTCTTAGGGTGGTAGAATACACAGTATCCAGGTACTGCTGAAATCCATCGACGCATACACATTTTGGAATCTTGTTTTTTTTCTCCATCTCTTTTTGTTTAGAAATTAAAAATGATTAGCCATAACCAGACTTGGTGGCACACTCCTGTTCAGGGCCAGCCTCAGCAACTTAGTAAGACCTTCAGCAACTTAGTGAGACCCTGTTTCAAAAATTAAAAACAGGAAGCCGGGCATGGTGGCACACACTTGTAATCCCAGTACTTGGGAGGCTGAGACAGGAGGATCCAGGTTCATGGCCAGCCTCAGCTACTTAGGCCCTCGGCAACTTAGTGAGACCCTGTTTCAAAATAAAGAATTAAAAAAAAAATAGGGCTAGGGGTGTAGCTCAGAGGTAGAATGCCCCTGGGTTCAATTCCCACTACCAGAAAAAATAAATAAAATAAAATAAAATAAAATAAAAATAGGGCCGGGGGTGTAACTCAGAGGTAGAATACTCCTGGATTCAATCCTCAAGAATAACAATAACCCAGGCATGGTGGTGCACGCTTGTAATCCCAGTACTTGGGAGGCTGAGACCAGTGGATCCGGGTTCGCGGCCAGCCTCAGCTACTTAGTGAGGCCTCTGTAACTTAGTGAGACCCTGTTTCAAAATAAAGAATAAAAAATAGGGCTAGGGATGTAGCTCGGAGGTAGAATACCCCTGAGTTCAATCCCCAGTACTGCAAAAAAAAGAATAACAATAATAATAATAATAATAATAATGTCATAAAGTGGCAGCTATTAAAGCAAAATCTCCACCTTGCCTGAAACCTTATGTATGTGTGTCTTTAAGAGGAACTGAGAAAAATGATAGCTTGGTCACTTTTCCTCAATTATCTTTCAACTTAAACACTACGTCTCCAACTTAGAAGTTAGTGTCACTTTCCAGTCATTTTTATTAGCTCCATTTCAAGTATGTGTTTCCTTATTTATGTGCCAGATGTTTGCTTCCCTATCTGTGTACTGTTTACTTTCTGATAAAGGATTCACCTTACATCTTTGGCGATCATGGTGTTTTCCCTCCCACCATGTAGAAAAAATCCCCATCAAGTGGATTTGAGGACAGCCAGAGTGTTTCTTGAAGTTGCGGAGCTGCACAGGAAACACCTGGGTGGACAGCTGCTCTTCGGTCCTGATGGCTTTTTGTACATCATCCTGGGAGATGGGATGATCACGCTGGATGACATGGAAGAGATGGATGGGTTAAGGTAAAAGACCGACCACGGACAGGTGCCTCTTGGTGTTGAGATGTTTACAGTGCCAGGAAAACCCCGTGAGTTAAGAACCTTCTCTGAATCACATCGCCTAGCTTCAATAGCAACTTTTGTTATCGGTGTCTGCATTTCTAAAATGCAGAGGAATTCAACATTATGCTAATGTAATGGTTCTTTTGTCCTAAAGTGAGTTATTGTCTTGTGTAGCTGTGCTGTGGGGGTTCCCTTGTGACACAGCACTGGGAAGCGGGTGGTACCCCTGCTTCTGGGTTGCAGCCCTGCACACTCTGGGTAATGTAACTAACATCCTGGGAAACTTAAAATACACAGATTGGCCAAAAGTAAAGAGGACAGATGCAAAAAATAAAAATAAAAATAGCAGTGTGCTACTGATGCCACAGTCCTTGGCCACCTTCAGGCTGTGTCCCGGGCACCATGTCTTACCAGGTAGCAAACCGCCTCTGGTTTCATCTCCCACCATATGGAACTTAACTAGTGTTATCTCGAATAAAGGGATGCTTCTTTCAGCCACAGAGTGACCTCGCCACGTTTAGTTTAGGTAAACGTGAAGCACTTACACCATCCTCCAATTTCTCAGTGATTTCACAGGCTCGGTGCTACGGCTGGACGTGGACACAGACTTGTGCAACGTGCCTTACTCCATACCGAGGACCAACCCGCACTTCAACAGCACCAACCAGCCCCCAGAAGTGTTTGCCTACGGGCTTCATGACCCAGGCAGGTGAGAACACAGGCTGTCCTGTAAAGCTGCTGGAAACCCAGGCTGGAACCTGGGAACTAGGAAAGGAGAGAGGGTGTCCGGTCAGACAGCCAAGGGTGGAGTGCAAGCCTGCGCCTCCAAATCTACCAGGTCATTATCTGAGCAAGTCTTTAGCCCTGTTTCTTCTATTAATGTGTGCAGCAGATTGAGAAAGCAGATTAGACAAGGAAAAGGGCAAATCCATAAAGAAAGGTTGACCTCAAGCTGGGAACAGTGGGGCACACCTATAATCCCAGGACTTGGGAGGCTGAGGCAGGAGGATGACAGGTTCGAAGCCAGCCCCAGCAACTCAGTGAGACTCAGCAACTTAGTGAGATCCTGTTTCAAAATAAAATAGGGCTGGTGGTGTAGCTCAGAGGCAGAAAGCCCCTGAGTTCAATCCCCAGTACCACAAATAAAGAAAGGAAAAGAAAAATTGACCTCAGAATTTAGGGAGATTATTATTGGATAAACATTGTTGTTGAACTACTAGGCTTAGATCTGAACAAGTTTGAAAGATAATTAACCTCTGGATTTGCTTCCTTAAGCCCCTCTAAATTTTATTTTCCTATTGTCTGAGTCTGTTTTGTGCTGCTATAACAGAACACCACAGATTGGGTAATTTATAAAAAACAGCGGTTCATTTTGCTCGTGGCTCTGGAGTCTGGGCAGTGCCAGGGCGTAGTGCCGGCATCTGCTCAGCATCTGGTGAGGCCCCTCTCTCTGAGCTTCCTGCAATGGAAGGCGAGAGGGCAGAAAGGAAGAGGGAGAGAAAGGACAGGGAAGAGGGGAAAGGAAAGAAGGGAGAGGGAGAGGGGAAAAGAGAGAGGGAAAGGGGCTGAACTCACCCTTTTACCTCATCTCTTATGGGAACTCATTCCTGGGATAACTAGCCCACTGGGACAACACAGCAATGATCCATTCATGACCTAATCGATCTTAAAGGTCCCACTTCTCAACACCCATGGTTGCATTGGGGACTAAGTTTCCAACACCTGAACTTTGCAGGACACATTCAAATCATAGCACTTGCATATTAAGCAGGTGTGTGTGTGTGTGTGTGTGTGTGTGTGTGTGTGTGTGTGATAATAACTCCTTTGTAAAGATACTGTAATGATTAAATAAAAATCTATAGGTAAAGCACAAAGTATGGTGCCTGACACCTGGTAGTTCTTATTACCAAAGCTTCACTTAACATAGGCTGATGCAGTGTTCGTTTTCAGAGGGTTGAGCTGAACGTTCATGTCCTTATTCACTGAAAAAAAATTACAAATACTAACGAAATTCATATTGGCAGCTCGAAGTACTATTATGAACCACAAAAGAAAGGATAACTAAGAAGCATGTAGACTGAGACATTTTAGTTGCACTTAAAAAATACTATGAAGTATACTATAGAAATTCTCTGATGAAAGCCCCATCCAGTCTGTGGTCTATTATTCATACTAAGGGGTATCTGGCCACATTCATTCATTTACTAGCTAAGTTATTATCGCTATTTAATGTTTATTGAGTGTTCACTACGTGCAAGGTGAATATTTCTCGAACTTTTTATTTTTATAATCCCTCATGCCCTTCATCTCCCCTCCATCAAAGCCCGAGTCTACAGTTCATTTCCTTTCTGGCATCTCAGCAGATCTTAAAATGTGTTCGACAGGGAACACTTAAGGTGGGTTCAGGATGTGGAGGAAACTGTCACATTCCATTCCTATAGCTCAGAGCTCACAGATACCACCACAAAGCAGCACTTTGAAGTTGGGCAGCCTGAGTCACCACAGTCCCACTGGAACTCTCCCGCCATCTTCCTGGGGGTCCTGAGCCTCGGTGCAAAAACACAGGACGAGGTGCTTCACAGCCCATACGCGTGGCAAGATGCCCGCGCTGCAGAGTACACCTCCTCTGGCGGCAGAGGGCTGAAGGGAAAGCCAGTGTTTATATTGCACCTCCCTCCAAGAGGATTTGAAGTAGAAAAAAGATTTCCTAAAGCAGAAAAGCAACTCAAATAATCATCGGTTCAAAGTAAATCTAACTATTCTTAGGCACCTTGCTGCAGGGTGCTGAACTAGATATCCCATGCATAGTATCTCCTTTGTGGCTCTTGGCTTGCTATACTAGAATAAGGTAGCAGGCATCCACACCTCAACATCCTCTTTTTTAATAGACTATTTTTTTTTTTGAGCAGTTGTAAGGTCACAGCAAAATTGACAGCAAAATTGAGCAGGAGGTACAGACAGTGCCTCCTTCCCTCCCCCGCCTGCACACAACTACAGCCTCTCCCATTAGCAGATCTCCCATAGAATGTGGGTGTAACCGATGAGCTGTCCCAGGCACACTATAACCACCTCACATCCACAGTTCACCTTAGGGTCCACTTGTGGTGCTGGGCTTTTTATGGGCTTGGACGAATGCATCATGACATATCTCCACCGCTGTAGCATCACACTGATTAGTTTCCCTGTCCGGCCCCCTTTTTACACAAGAAACTGGAGGTTACAAGGGTCAAGCCATTCTCAGTGCACCTGGTATTCAGCCACAGCTAGAGCTCACAGCCCCCAGCGATTCCACCTCCAGGAGAACTGGCCTTTTCTTCCAGCTTTGCTGTTTCTTGTTGGAAACAAGTCAAACCTCTCCATCTTCAAAAGAAAGATAACACGGGGCCTTTCTCTCACCCGTGTGGATTCCGTTCCACCTTAAGTCGCAGCATGCCTGTGTCATGATCCTTGCCAGGCATTGGACTCTGAGAGTCACCGAGTAAAGAGGACAATAAGGGACTGTTGCCACAGAACCACAGACCCATCTCCGGCAGTTTTCCTTATCATGAACGGGATCATTTGGAGCCAACATTGTCATTTTGTTTTGCTTCTGAATAATTGCTACATAGCTCTTATGTGTCTTTTAAAACCCAGTACTAACTCTCAAGATTTTTTCACTTTTTAAATTTATTTAACAGCCCCAATGAATTGGTTTGGTTTTGTTAGTAATTAATGTATTTCGTGGTAACGCAGTGATCCTCGGTGGAACGATTTTGCCTGCAGGGGATATTTGGTGTCTGGAAACATTTTTGGTTTTCACAAGTGGGGTGGGGTGGGGGTAGATTGACGCTGTTGTCATTTAATGGGTAGAGGTCAGGGGTACTGCTGAACATCTTATAACTCACAGGATAGTCCCCCCGAAAAAAAAAAACAAGGATTACTTAGCCCAAAATGTCAACCATGCCAAGGATTTTAGGTTGAGAAACCTAAAAGCAATACAAGCTTGTTTTCCACATTTTTGAGAACTTATTTTTCAGCCTCATTTTTCCTCCCACCCAAACTCCCCACACCACTCCCTCAGCAACTGAAATGTTCCACAACTGTGCAGCTGCCTTCTCTCCCCGGCTTCGAACTAGGTAACAGGAATATAGCAATAAAGAAGTTGAAAGCAATGCCTGCCCTCAGGGAGCTTCCAGTCAGTAGCTGAAGTCACAGACACATGCTGCCCCAGATTAGGGATGGGGAAAGGAAGACAGAGTCAGTGGAGCCAACGTTAAAGACCTGGTGATTGCTGGCTGGGACCAGCCTTCTTGTACTTCCCAAACTGGAACTCATGTTTTCCTTCCTTAGAGCATGCTGAGCTTTGGGATGGAGTGACTCCACGTAAGAAACACAAAATATAGCCAGGCGTGGTGGCACACACCTGTATCCTAGTACTTTGGAGGCTGAGATAGGAGGGTCACAGGGCCTGTGATCACAGGCCAGCCTCAGCAATTTAGCAAGACCCTCAGCAACCTTGCAAGACCCTGTGTCAAAATAAAAAGGGTTAGGGATGTAGCCCAGAGGTAGAATGCCCCTGGGTTCAATCCCCAATACCAAAAAAAAAAAAAAAAAAGAAAGACACAAAATGAATACTATAATATTTTATTGTGTGGTGCAGATGTGAGTGTTACACTGATTCCTACAATACTTTGCTAATTTTGGGGGGGGGTTCCTGGAAGTTAAACCCAGAAGCATTCTATCTCCAAGCTACATCCCCAGTCCTATTTTATTTTTATTTTGAAACGGGGTCTCACTAAGTTGCTGAGGCTTGTTTTGAACTTGGCGATCCTCCTGTCTCAGCCTCCCAAGTACTGAGATTACAGGCATATGCCACTATGCCCAGTTTGCCAATGTACTACACATGAAATATTCCTTAACAGGATAATAAATGTTTTAAGACTGTGGGCACATTCATAAAGAAGGAAGATACCAAGAGAAATTAAGAAATATACTCCAGAGGTCATTAAGCATCAGCTGAGTGGGCAAACACATCAGGATGTTTCCATCAGTGGTTTCTGGAAAATCCAAACTATATTGCTCATAGGTTCCTCGCCAGCCGACAAAGGGTTCCTTCCTATGTCAGGAATCTCCATTCTGAGCTTGGAAGACACCACGGGAGGAATTAATGGTTCTCCACCTCTTTTGTTATGCAGATGTGCTGTGGATAGACGGCCCATTGATATAAACAACAATTTAACAATACTCTGTTCAGATTCCATTGGAAAAAACAGATCCTCAGCCAGAATTCTACAGATAATAAAGGGGAAAGATTACGGTAAGTGGAGCATCATTGGTTGATTTTGCCTTCCTTTGAGTTTGGTGTTAGTATATTAATTGAAGAGAAAAGGATTTCTGCATAACCAGCATTTGAGAAAGCAGAAAAACTCTCCCCTAAGCAGTGGCAAGGAAGTAAATTGCTGTGTTTCTAAAGGTTCAGGGACTCCTGTGAGCCCTCAGGGTTCTATTTGGCTAATTACCCCTCCCAGGGAATGCAGGGCTTTCCATAGGTCCAAATAATTTAATGGCTCCAAAAGTTAGCAGCTTAGACTTTACTCATCTGAGAATCAAGATGAATAACTTCTATTTATTTCATATAATAAGGGAAAACGTGTCCTAACATCTTACAGGAAAAAAAAAACAAGTCTTAAAGGTAAGAAATTTCTCAATACTCAACATACTACTCTCAGCAATTAGGAAAATTATAAGTGTTTCAAATAATGTAGTTTTTTTTTTTCAAAAAAGGTGTTTATTTTAGGAAAAACAAAGTAAGAAATCAACTTGTAAAAACAAGTCATGGGAATGGGCTGTTTAAACGTTATTTTTAATAACATGATTACTAGGATATTTAAAGAGAACATTAAAAATATAAAATTGGATAATAATGAAGTCCAAAACACTTAGTATTTCTCAACATTTTAGTATGTATTCCTTTTGAAGGAAGCAATATATTAAATGTTATTATGATTCAGGGAACACAGTAGATTAAGATTATTAAATTGCTTCTTCTATTTACTCATTCAATACAGATATTTATTTATTTAGCATCAGGAATGAACCAGCTGTGTTAGTTCATGTGGCGTTCAGTTATTTTACTTTTTTTTTCCAGGTATTTGTGTGTGCGTGTGCATCTGATAAAAGCCAAACCAACGAATAATGTGGTTTTGGGGGAAAAAAAATCTAATGAGCACTAGCTTGATGGAATTTTGGCTGCATTGTAGATTAAACTAAGTTCTACAATTACATTAATTGAGATTCAGCCAAAACTAGTTACAATATAAACAGTCCTCCATTTCTGGATTTTAAAACACATTTACAGTGCTTACTACCTGCCAGGTCCTATAGTAAGTAAGCACTTTATAAACTTCACTCATTTAATTTACAGAGCAATTCCATCTGATAGGCACCATCATTGGCCACATCACTATAGGAAACTGAGGTGCAGAAAGGTTAATTATCACACAGTATAAAGGGGTAAAGGATGGATTTGAACCACAGCCACCTGACTCTAGAGGTCGTGACCTTAATCATTCAATTATGCTGTCTCTCAGAGTGCTGGGTATTTAAAACTTCTCTTATCTTTTCTAATTGTTGTAACATCATGGTCACCATAATAGCATGGGAGAATCAGAGTGCTTTAAAATTACTGCCTTTCCACAAAAGCTTTTGCATAAAATACTGCCTGATGGTGGTGGCTTATTTGATATTAAATACGTAAGAAGTAATTTTCAGATTAATTTGCAACTGACTTTAGAACTTTTCCACTGCAATTACGATACATATATTCCAGTGTGTAACAGCATGCATGGAAAGATTGAGATACGTGACTATACACATGTAATTCAAAAGGAATTATTGGAGTAGACTTTGTTAGCCACACAACTCTATAAACAAAACTATTAAAATATTTTAAGTGAAGATATTCCTTGACAAAGTGACAGTGTTTTTAAATGTACAATAAATGTGGGTTTAAAGACCTTTTATGCGCTCTGCTTTTATTTTCATTAAAGTGTGAACTTTTAAAGACTTACGTAGTTTGACAGAAGTCTGGTCCAATTTACTAAATATAAGCAAAAACGTTTCTACAAAAAAATTGAATATTTTAAAAATTAAGTTTCTTTAAAAAGTATTTTGATTCTAAAGTAAATAACTATGATTTCCAAAATACCCAGATTCTAATTTTATTGGAAACTTGTATATCCTGGCAATTATAACAACAGCAAGCATCTGCAAAGCATTTTAATTTCATTAAGCAATGCACAGAGGTCTTTTAAATTTCGATACTCTTTCAATAAAGACTAATTATTTTCACTACATATCGATAGCCAGGATCCATGTCTTGCATCATGGAATGTATTCCAGAGTTGAATTACTGTAATAACTGTTGCTTGGCCTACATTTCTTTGACTTGATGGAAACATAATGCTATGTTTCTTTCCAGAAAGTGAGCCATCGCTTTTAGAATTCAAGCCTTTCAGTAATGGGCCTTTGGTTGGCGGATTTGTTTACCGAGGCTGCCAGTCTGAAAGACTGTACGGAAGCTATGTGTTTGGAGATCGTAATGGGTACGTTTCTACCACAATTTGATACAACAAATGATATCTCCATTGATCATTCGGTTGGTCCAACTGCCACAAAATATTCAAATGATTGTCCCACTTTGGGGGTCAGAACTGGGACACACATAAATAGTATTATTTCCTTTTGTTCCACTATATGTGGGAGTTAAACCGCAGAACTTCCTAAGAGATGCTTTGCAACAGGATGGATCACGTTCATTAAATAATTTTTAAGGGATCACATTCATTAAATAATTTTTAAGGGCAGCGAAGTCTTCAGATGAACTTTTCATATTGTTTAGGCTCTTCTCTTCATCCTCAACATAAATAATGAATAATATGAAAGCTATTGTTTAAACCGGGCGTGGTGGCACACGCTTGTAATCCCAGTACTTTGGGAGGCGGAGACCAGAGGATCCGGGTTCGCGGCCAGCCTCAGCTCTCTCGCTCTCTCTCTCCCTGTCTCTCTCTCTCTCTCTCTCTCTCCTTAGTGAGGCCCTCTGCAACTTCATGAGACCCGGTTTCAAAATAAAGTATAAAAAATAGGGCCGGGGGCGTAGCATGGAGGTAGAACGCCCCTGCGTTCAATCCCCTGTACCGCAAAAAAAAAAAAGAAAGCTATTGTTTTACATGAGTTGCATGAAAATATTTTTAAAACTATCTTGGAAGACTAAACATTTTTTTATGCTGCCAAACTTTTGGGACTTTGAGCAACAGTGCGTAATTTTCTCTATATAGGTAGGGATACCACAGAATTAAGTTTTAGCCTAAATTTATTATAAGAAGCTCTGTGATGAAATCCCCATTAAGAATGTTGTTCCTCAGGTTGCTAACATTCGGGCACGGGGCAGAGCTGACATGTTTGGGCTTTCGAATGAACCAGCCTGTAGTCTAGTTCTAGAGAGGAGGTATCATTCTCTGGATGAAGGGGAGGGCTTTCTCGTATGCAGGTAGTTTGAGTGCCCCTCTAAAATATTATCTTTAAGCACTTTCTCTGCATTTGGGAATCTCACAGTACTCACACGCACAATGGTCTACATTACTTTTCCCTTGAGAAACTAGATCTGTGGCACAACAATTATTTATGGTGAATTTTATTTTAAGCATTTCATCATGGTCTTTAAGCAAAAGCGTGTTTTCATTGAAGGTTTATGGTATGTTTTTGCTATAGGAATTTCTTAACTCTCCAACAAAGTCCTGTAACCAAGCAGTGGCAAGAAAAACCACTCTGTCTGGGCACTAGTGGCTCCTGTCGAGGCTACTTTTCCGGCCACATCCTGGGATTTGGAGAAGATGAATTAGGTGCTGTATAAATCAAGTTTCATCCACACTCCCTTGCTCAAGAGACTTTGTTCTGCCCTAAAGAATAATAGTTTCATTCTCCATTGTTAGAAATGTAATCCATAGAAAAGATGACAGTGCTAGACAGATGGAAGATGGTCCGGATACATATATACACACACAGGGGTGTGTGTGTGTGTGTGTGTGTGTGTGTGTGTGTGTGTGTGTGTGTACTGGGGATTAAACCAGCCCTATTTCCTTTTTTATTTGCAAACAGGGTCTCCTAAGTTGCTGACAGTCTAACTAAATTGCTGAGGCTGGCCTCGAACCTGCAATCCTCCTGTCTCAGCCTCCCAGGTACTAGGATTACAGGTGTGCACCACCACTCCCAGTTTAGTTATGTACTCTTTTCCAATAACCTTTCCTGGAGGGTCTTTTTATCTTATTTCCATCCTAGTAATAAAACAGAAAAAAGGAGGCAATAATAAGATAAATGTTTGTATCCTAAAGAGAATTTTTTAAATTTTTAAATGCCTACTGATATTTTTGATTATGTACCAGTATAATCTGTTTATATTCTCTATCTGAAAAGCTTTCCACATACCTGTATCTCTTGGAATAAATAAAACATTTTTGGGAATCTAAAATTCACCTTACCCCTCTTTTTAATTAATTAATTAATTTTGCCCATGGGGATATGATATTTGTGGAAGATAATCTGAGTTGTGGCTCTTCTTTCCAATAGAGTAGAAATTCTCTTATTGATGATCTATGGGATAATATTTTTGGCATGTTTATCAAAATGTAAACATTTTAGCAAACAAAAAGGTTGAAATTAGAATGTGATTAATCACACAGTGAAAATTTTACTCTCTACCACTTTAAATTATAAGGAGAAATGTAACTTTTATGACTCCTTTTAAGGAACAATATTTAAGCAAATATATAATATACCCAATGTCAAGCCAGGCGTGGTGGCACACACTTGTAATCCCAGTACTTGGGAGGCTGAGACCGAAGGATCCGGGTTCGCGGCCAGCTTCAGCTACTTAGTGAGGCCCTCTGCAACTTAGTGAGACCCTGTTTCAAAATAAAGAACAAAAAATAGGGCTGGGGTATAAAAAATAGCTCGGAGGTAGAATGCCCCTGGGTTCCATCCCCAGTACTGGAGGGGGGGGGGGAAATACATATATATATATACCCAATGTCAATTGGTAATAAGTGCTTTAAAGAGAAATCTAGAAGTGAGGGAGGGTGGGAGTGGAGGAAGGTCCAGTTCTAAATATTGAGTCAGGAAAGGCGGTTGGAAGCACAGACCGGAAGGAAGGGAAAGGCGAACCCAGTGGAAACCCACAGGAAGACAGGAGCCTGGGAAAGAGCTGGCGAGGCTGGAGAAGCGTGAACGAGGGGGCCAGGTGTTTCAGACAAGGCCAGGACAGCATCAGGGGACCAAACAGGCCACCATTAGATGCACCTTTGCTCTGAGAGATGAGAAGACACAGGAGGGTGTTGAACCGGGGAAGTTTGACCTAAGTCCCATGACCTGCCTCCTCTGAAAAGAATCGCTGGGGCGAGGATATTGAGAATAGACACAGAACAAGGGCGGACACGGGGCACTCCATAAGTAAGCTGTTGCCCTAATCCAGGGGAGAGGGTCGCTGCCTGCCCTGGAGTACTGCTGGGATGTGGAGAGGAGGGACTGGAATCTGGTTGTGCTGTGGCGCTCCTCCATCGTCCTCAGGCAAGCAACCTTCCTGAGGACGGATACAGAGAGAGAGAGACGGAGATCAGTAATGACCGCGAGGCAGTGATGTGATCCTGTGACTTGACTTACCGCTATTTCTTTCTTCAACAGGTGAAGTTTACATTTTATCAAGCAGTAAAAGCATGACCCAGACTCACAATGGAAAACTCTACAAAATCGTGGATCCCAAAAGGTGAGATGTCTTGCTGACCCTGGCAGTCAGGCAGTAGCCTCCTTCGAGTCAGTCCATTCTCATGAGTAAGAGAAGCGTTGTGACTAACAGTGGACAGGGACGAGCGTGTCCTCCCTTCCCACGTGCCGAGGGCTGTCCTGAGAGGACCCTCTCCTGTCCACCAGGGCGACTCTGGACCACTCCAAACGCTCATTCATCTTCTTGTCACCCCGGAGCAGTGCTGTGTTTGTGGAATCTGAATTCTCGGTTAAAAGCCAGGGGAGGAACCCAACATGTGAGGCGGTGGCTTCAGCTCTGGTGTTGGAAGCCATAAAACCCTTATTTTTGAGAAAACGAGAAACATACTGGCAGACGTTACAGCTGCTTCGTATGACTTTCGTTAGGTAATCAGGATAAGTTATTCTGGCAGCTCAACATCTGAGCCTTATTTCAAAACTATCTGAAAGCTCACAGCTCTCATGAAGGCCGCTGGGACTAAATAAATGAAAACTGGAGAAGTGTTTTGTTATTGGCCTCAGCGAAGGGAAGGTCTGAATGTTTTAATCCTTGAAGGAATATGTTTAGCCCGCTCATGCTCCTTCCCATCGACCCATCTCAGCAGCAACACGCATACAACTTTCCAGTCGGCCGGAATCATAATTAATCAGGTGTAAATTTCATGCACGAGACCTGAACTACTGAAAGCTGCAAAGAGTACATGCTGTCAAGTAGACGCTAACTATCAGTTTAGAAGTAACTAACTGTAACAAAACCTCCATATCCTCAGAGAGGACTAGGCAGCATTGAGCACTAATAATTGATACCTCTTAGCCGCACCACATTGCAAATTTCAGATTGCTTCTGTATTGACTCATTTGAATTTTAAATCTCTTGTAGGAGAATAAATTCTACTAATCTGAGAAGTTAAGCAAAGGCATAGTTCCATTTAAAAAAATATTATTTGTAAATTGTCAGTTGTGCGTGTTTTCCCGAAAAAGCCACTGACTTAACAAAATGGACATCTGCCTCCCCTTTCTAGATCACAGAACGCTTTCTTTCCGGAGGGAAATATAGGTTGACATGGGCTACTACAGAACAGAAGAAGAGCTCGCTTTAAATGATCTCTCGGTAGTAGTATCTTATCTCATGTCGCACACTGAGAGTACTCCTTCCCTACTTAACAGTATGTGTGTGTGTTAACAGTGAGGAAAGGGCCTGTACATACACCGTGGGGATTTTTTTTTCTTTCTTGAGTGTGAAATCAGTGTCCTTTTTAGAAAAGCAAAGAAGTGAATGAAAAGAAAAACAATCAGATACGAAGGTGATGGTTGAAGTTGGCTAAATGAAGAATAAAAGTCAAACTAATGTTAATTCATGAAATCGCAGCCTCCTAACGACTCGTAATGAGGTGTAGGGACTTCCCTCAGATCTAAGGCAATTAGTTTCAAAATGGTGATTGTTGCTCTGTGGTAGCATTGTAATGACTTCTCTCGTCTCACACACACACACAAAATCTTTCTCTCTTCATCTGGACTGTTTAGTCTGTTGGTGAGTGGAGGTGAATTTTACACCTTCAATCCATTATTAGTGTCTAATTACCAGGGTTGCCATCAGGGACCTTGGCTTTGTGATCTCGGGGGCCCCCTCGAGTAGGGTGGTCTCACAGTGACATCCTGAAGGCCTGGCCTCTCCTTATGGTGCCTGTTTCTGGTGAGTCACGTCATGTGTGAGGCCAGGGTTAAGATCTGTGTTTGCTTTTCAGGAGATGGGGGATGTGACAGAGTCCCAGAGACACCGTCCTTGTTCACAGGCATAGGCGTACATTTTAAAATTAAACCGACTTTAAGAAAACTCAGGTTTTCATAAACATTTGTTGGGAGCCTCATGCTGTTTTGAGTTGGATACCCACGTTTATTATTATAATATTTGTTCTCAGATGAGTCAAAGTTCTGCTTAGGTATGTGAGCAGGATTATTTTGGAAATACGAGCTAATTACTAGCATAGTAGTGTTCAGAATGTCTGTGTTAGAACAAAAATGTTTTTTCTGAAGCTTTTTGAGGTAGAATTCAAAAAAGGAACTGCATTAACTTAAAAAAGAAACAACATATAGACATTCCTTATTACATCAAAAATCTAACATAAATTAAACTCTTAAGTTAATTGTATTCTTGTGGAGAAGCCCCCAGACTTGTTAGAATAATGATTTCACAATAACTTTTAAATGTCAATTGATTTTATGGCCCTGGAAGAGAAAAATACCAAATTATAATTTTTTTATTTCTATACTAGGTGTCATAGAAGTTCCATTGTTACCATAAGATTTATGCTTTTTGATTTTTTTAATGTTTTCCCTACACACACACACAATTTAGAAATCATGTGCAATTTGCCGGGCATTGTGGTACACTCCTGTAATCCCAGTACTTGGGAGGCTGAGAAAGGAGGATCGCAGATTCGAGGACAACCTCAGCAAGTAGTGAGACTCTCATCAACCTTGTAAAGCCCTGTGTCAAAATAAAAATAAAAAATAAGGATGGGGATGTTGCTTGGAGGTAGAATGCCCCTGGGTTCAATCCCCAGCACCATACACACACACAGAAACTATGTACAGTATCTCCTAAGTCATTTTGGCAAAAGCAGATTAGATTCCCACATTACCACTTCAATCTGTAAGGGCACTTTGGTCTAAGGCTATGAGTTACATAATCCTTTACATAAACTTCGGATCATTTGCAGTGTACAACCTCCTTAGAAAAGGATACTGAGATGACCTATTATAAAAACCAAATTTCATTATTTTTAATGGAAAAAAAGAGAACTGAAAAATAAAAGAATACAACCAGGTTTCTCACAGGCTTACATAAAACTCAGAAATTATTTAGGGGAAAAAATACATCTGTAGGGAACCAGCACAGGACTGGGTTTTACCTTCATGTCCCACCTTGGTACTGTTCTCAGGGCTGGAACGGGAGCAGCTCATGGCAGAGTGGAGGCAGAATCGAGTCAACACCAGGCACCCAGCTGGCTCAGCCAACTCGCAGGCTTCCAAAAAGGCTCTCGGCCTGGGTTTAGCCCTGGCCTTGGAGACTCCATCAGCTAAGAGTCCAGAAAAACAGATTTAGATATACCGAGCACAAGATCTGGGTAATAATTCTAGTTTCGCTTAGTAGGTGCCATCAGAAACTAGTCAGGTAGGAGCAAGCTATCCTGGAAGGAGAGAGTCCATTGGTCAGGTGTCTGGATCTTCCTTAGTGTGGGACACTGCCAGCTTATTCACCACACCGTGCCCCATCATCTGTCAAAAGAGAAGCCGGGTATGGTGACACAAGTCTGTAATCTCACTACTTAGGAGGCTGAGGCAGGAGGCTTTCAAATTTGAGGCCAGGCTGGACAACTTAGTGAGGCACATCTTAAAATAAAAAATTGTTGAAAGGGCTGGGGACAGCCGGGTGTGGTGACACACACCTGTAATCCTAGTACTTGGGAGACTTAGAGAGGAGGATTGCAGGTTCCTGGCCAGCCTCAGCAACTTAGCCAGGCCCTCTGCAACTTAGTGAGACCCTGTTTCAAAGTAAAAAATAAAAAAGGGCTGGGAGTGTATCTCAGAGGCAGAATGACCCTAGTTTCAATCCCCGGTACCACAAAAAAAAAAAAAAAATTAAAAAAGGGAAGGACGCTGGGGCTGTAGCTCAGTTGTAGAGGGCCCTTGTGTTCAATCCCAGTACCGCAAAAAAAAAAAAAAGTACGGATGATCATTCTTTCCCTGCCTCATTTCTACAGAAGGCTCTGAAGGGAGATAAATAATATATCGAAAACCTATTAAATTATTTAGTATTGTTGGTGCTCACTTCATGCATTCCAGAATTTTTATCAGGTGATCTCTCAACTTCTGAGGTTCTCTTAGTTCCAAAATTGGGATAAAAATGTCAGTGGAGGTTTCAAGAGCTTTAAATACCTAGCTTTCAAATACTCAAGACGTGCCTTTGAGGCTTGCTCTTGACTAAATCTTTCTAGAATTAATCAAATGCTCCTGGAGAATGGAAATTAAAGAAGTCTGACAAAGTTATGTGGCTCCCAAGCTTTATTTCTATAGAACACAATTTTTTCTTTCCTGTCAATACTGACAGGGAATTCTTTAACTTTTCTTTCAGATGAACTTAAACCAGACAACTTTTAAAAAATTTCTTTGAAATGTTTCTAGGGTTTATTTCTCCAAGAATTTGCAAAACAACATGATTCTTAATCTTGTTAATTTACTATCTACCCACTCTTACTATATTTTAGCATATTGTTTATCTGTTTCCCAACCAGTCACACAGGCCATTCCCTTAAGAGGTCAATAAATTAACAATGCAAATTCCAGGCTGGAGAGGTCATTTTACAGAAACGTCTCATTCCCAAACTCCTCTGTGACCAATATCAAAAGCCCCTCCCCACTCCTCCTCTCCCTCCAAGATGCCACTCACTGCCCTTTGTTTATTTTTTCTTAATATCTTCATCCTACTCCTTAGTACGCTGGATGCTAAAGAGTACTTTAAAAAAAATCACTTCATAAGGGGAAATCAGTTCTGTTTATCCTTTGCATATGTCTCAGAGTCTGCAGGCAGCTCTGTCATCGTAAAGAAAGTCATACATAATAGAGCAGCTTTAGCCCCATAAGCCAGTCTAGTCCCAATTCATCAGTCAAAGTTTTATGCAAGTGGCCCCCTAAGTTGATAAATTCCCACAGTGCCTGTTGACCCAGCTGCCAAGCCTCGTGCAGCAGGTGGTGTTTTCATGGCCACCCTGGCAGTAATACAAACTGTTTAGCAGCTCCATTGACCTTTCAGCTATTAACAGGGATCCAAGCTCCACGAGGGACTAGTTTTCAAACATGACCGAATTTCTTAACACTAGAGGTCATGAACAAGTATATGCCCTATAAAAATCCATTCAGCATGCTGGATTTGAAGTCTAAAAGACAAGGAAACATTTTCCACATTTTTGCTGTTAGTAGTATTCTGCATCTCCAATAACCAAAAATGGATATGCGCTTATCTGCCGGCTTCTCTTTTATTCCTTATATACTATATTTAATGTGTGGGGTAAAAATAACCTTTTTAACTGACATCTTTCCTAGGCTGCCACATGGCATCTGAAATTTTAAAGATATTTTACAAAAGAATTGGGCAAGATCAAAGTCAAAATGTCTAATGAATAGATGAACGTGCATAATAATATATAATAATGGCCTCAGTACAACTAGAATTGTATTCATACTGTAGCAAGATTTGCATGCGTGCATGCGTGTGTGTGTGTGCGTACAGGCACACTTAAATATACTCAGGCAATATATGCAATATTACATGGAGCCAGTACCTGTTTCAAAATAAGTAGAAAATATTATAGAGTAATTTATTTTAAAAATTTAATATGACCATATTACTTTTAAATGCTTTCTATGTCTTATTTTTTAAAGTAATCATATCCCTTTATTCAAAATGCTAGCAGATTTATATTTATTAAGTACAAAACTAATTCTTTCTCCCCCACTTTAAATCCTTCACCAATTTCAAAAAGCCATTAAGATGAATCTAAATCATTATTTTTTTCCCAGATTTGTTTAAAAATACCTATTTTTCGCCGGGCGTGGTGGCGCACGCGTGTAATCCCAGTACTTTGGGAGGCGGAGACCGGAGGATCCGGGTTTGCGGCCAGCCTCAGCTCTCTCGCTCGCTCTCTCTCTCTCTCTCTCTCTCTCTCTCTTTCTCTCTCTCCTTAGTGAGGCCCTCCGCAACTTCGTGAGACCCGGTTTCAAAATAAAGTATAAAAAATAGGGCCGGGGGCGTAGCGCGGAGGTAGAACGCCCCTGCGTTCAATCCCAGGTACCACAAAAAAAAAAAATACCTATTTTTCCAATTACAGGTATTTTTAATTTGTTGTCTTAACATTTTTATCAATTATGTTTATGAATCAAATATTTAAGTTAAAAGAATAATTAGGAAGCAGTGGCATTGACTTTTTGATTGTACCCTAATTTTTCAGTTTTTATTTATTTTTTCTTATATGAGGATAAATACAAATATAATCTAAGGTTTCTGATTTTATGAATCTAAAGTATTTTTTGCAGATCTCCTGGATTCAAGATATTGTTATGTGCTCTGGAGGGAGAAAATGAATGAGAACTTGGTCCCATTTCCCGAGGATCTTATTTTTACTGTACATTGGGAAATTGTACATATTATCAAAAATGCAAAGATATCATCTGAGATAATAACACTGTGGAACGACAACCAAAAAATTGTGCCAGAACATTGTAGATTATGTATTGCCAAATTATGAAACTCCTTTAAAAGCATTTTTTTTTTAAATTCCCAAGTCTATCTGGGCTTGGTGGCACATACCTGTAATCCTAGTACTTAGGAGACTGAGACAGGATGATCACAAGTTTGAGGCTAGCCTCAGCAACTTAGTGAGACCCTGTTTGAAAGTAAAAATAAAATAAAATAGGGTTGAGGGTGTAGCTCAGAAGTAGAATACCCGTGGGTTCAATCCCCAGTACCACCACCACCAAAAAAAAAAAAAAAAATTCCCATGTCCACTCCTTCCCCGCTATCTTCCCTTTGGGAACAATGCTGGAAGTTTGATATTATTAGACCTTTTGAATATCTTCCACTTTTATTGTAAGGCAGTGTATGATGGTTCAGAAGTACTGAGGTAGGTAAAACTCACCATGAATTGGCTTCCCAGTCAAGTCTGTTCTGGTACAGTGAGATTTTCTTTAACACTGACGAGCTTTCAGATAAGTGTAGCCAGAATGCTAAGGAAAGGCATTTGTCCTCAGCCTAGCTGTTGCTCAGGCAGACAGAGCCTTCATAGCCGGGGATCAGATGGAAGACGGGTGCCCGCACGGGCCTCCCTGCCCAGCACCCCAGCCTTGTGTGGCTCTCCACGGGCTGCGCTTCCTCTTGCACTCAGAGCTCCTCTGCCATTGCCATTTTGGTTTTGCCTGGGGGTTTTGTGTGGTGTGGGTGTGTGGGGGGGTGTGGGGTGTGGTGTGTATGCATGTGTGTGGTACTGGGGATTGAACCCAGGGCTTCAGGCATGCTAGGCAAGTGCTCTACCTCTGAGCTACAGCCCCAGCCTTTATTTATTTATTTATTTATTTATTTATTTATTTTTAAATTTTGAAACAGAGCCTCACTAAGTTGTCCAGTTCATAACAGTTTCGTTGTTTTTATGTGATTCATGAAATACAAGATTTTTGAGGAACATTACGTTAAATTAAAGTAGAAACATCTACTGTTTTATATTTACCACTGGTAATTATACTTGACCAGTTTCTGAGGTTAGGATATTGCAAACATAATACAACAAATACCTAAGGGAATTTGATAAACTGGACCTTGCTTTATTTTTTATGACACCATTTAGTTTCATTAATCATTTATTTTAGGTTTTCCCTTTAAGAAATCATATTGTGGGGGCCGGGCGTGGTGGCGCACACTTGTAATCCCAGTACTTTGGGAGGCGGAGACCGGAGGATCCGGGTTCGCAGCCAGCCTCAGCTCTCTCGCTCTCTCTCTCTCTCCCTGTCTCTCTCTCTCTCTCTACTTAGTGAGGCCCTCCGCAACTTCGTGAGACGCGGTTTCAAAATAAAGTGTAAAAAATAGGGCCGGGGGTGTAGCGCGGAGGTAGAACGCCCCTGCGTTCAATC
>PVJS01024321.1:0-28799 GCA_004027185.1 Glis glis
ATGTTAACATCAAATAGAAATTCATTGCGATGTAAGACTCCAGTGCACCAATAAAAGCACATTAAAAAAAGTTTGTGTATCTAGGATATGCTGTGTGTGTGTGTGTGTGTGTGTGTGTGTGTGTGTGTGTGTGAGAGAGGCACTGGAGATTAAACCCAGGGGCATTCTACCTCCGAGCTACACCCCAGCCCTATTTTATTTTTATTTGGAAACAGAGTTTCGCTAGGTTGATGAAAGTCTCACTATTTGCTGAGGCCTGTCCTTAAACCTGCAATCCTCCTGTCTCAGCCTCCCAAGTACTGAGATTACAAGCGTGAGCCACCACGCCTGGCCATGATATACTTTTAAAAATATTTTGATGGCCGGGCGTGGTGGTGCACACTTGTAATCCCAGTACTTGGGAGGCTACGACCTGAGGATCTGGGTTTGCGACCAGCCTCAGCTACTTAGTGAGGCCCTCCGCAACTTAGTGAGACTCTGTTTCAAAATAAAGAATAAAAAATAGGGCTGGGCATATAGCTCGGAGGTAGAATGCCCCTGGGTTCCATCCCCAGTTCTGCAAAATAAATAAATAAATAAATAAATAAATAAATAAATAAATAAAAAATTTGATGATGGTAAGCAAGGTCTAGTTTTGTTAAAAGGTTACTGGGTGCTCTTTTGACCTTCACATCTTCGTACAGCTGCAGTGAATGTTCTGTCTTGCTGCTTAGGGATTGCCTCTTACGCTGCTCTTTGCGGTATGGAATGCATTGTAAGTGTTAAAAATAATTCACTCTTCCTCCAGAGTTTTAGAACTAAGTATCTACAGTATCTTGAATTTATGATGGTGACTATGTCCCAATGATGGAACAGAGCAAATGAGTCTTGGTTCTGTCTGCTTATATTTAAAATCAACATAATATAAACACACATCTTTGACAAAAACTTAAAATGTTGTGGATGGCTGAGCATCTTGGAAGGGCATCTTTGTGTATGAACCTGTTTATTTTTATGCAACCCAGGGCACAGATAGCCTGGAAAGTGATTAAGATACTTAGATAGACATTTAAACATAGTGTCTATTGAGGATTAGTTATAAATATATGTAGGGAACACATTCTCACATGTTTGCAACCCCCTATGACCTGAAACAGTATTTATGAGCTTCTTCTTCCATTTTCTTTCAGTTACCTTTACAGCATATCTACCTTAGCCTGGTTGCTAGGGATTTCCTTACAAGTTTTTCTAATCACTTCATGTATAGTGCTTTTTTTTTTTACTTTTTATTTTTAAGAGTCTGTCAGCATTAGCTAATATTTATAGTTACATATGAAATATATAAATATGTAATTAAAATGAGGACATACTTAAAATAATGATTAGTATTTATATATGCGTAAAATGACATGGTTTTTCATTATATCACCCATAGGGGAATTTGTCTTTGCAGTGCTAGAGGGATATGTAAACCTATATATTTGTATTTGTGCATGCACATGCATATATATATGCACGTGCGCCTCATTAAAAATGAAATGTTGCAGACTTTTGATGTAAATCCTGTGAATGTGAACGTGAACACTAATGACCTTTTACCCTGTTGTCAACACACACAAGTGCAAATAAACGATTCAGTCACTCCACAAATATTAAGTACCTCGTTCCATGCCAGGCGCTCCGCAGGTTGCTAGATGCGAGTGGAATGAATGTTTATAGAGCCATGGAATTTGATCATTTATTTCTGTGGAATCATGCAGCTGAAAAATCCTTTAAAATAATTTTGTGCCTGTTACCATCAAAAGTGTTTATGTTCCCCTCGGAGTCCTTCTCCTTCATCTAGTTTTATATGTTCATATATGAGCAGATGAGAAAGCTTTCAGTGTTTTCCATTTTCCCTTTGCTAATTAATCTCAGTTTATTAATCCATTATTTATTTCACCCCTTAACTTATTCCATTTATTTGCTAAATGCCTGGCATGTGCTGAGGACTATGTGAGGAATTAGAGAATATGGAATTATCAAGTATAAAACCTGCCCTGAAGCCAAAAAGAATAAAAAACTTCATGGCCTACTTGGTCTCAAGTTGCTCTCTCTTTTAATTTTATTTCTCTTTTCAGTATTTCCCTATGTCTTGTCTTTATTCAGTGCTTAAAATATAGTAACTCTTAGGAAATGTTATGCATTTTCCATCCTGCTAACTTCTCATTCATTTCTAGTTTCTCCTTCCTTTTGTTTTGTATCACTTGTCTTTTTCTCTTCTGCTTCCTTTGCTCTAGAAGCCACTTTCTGTTTTCTTCTGGTTGACCTAGTTCACTTGCCAGTTGCAGCCTGCTGTGGTTTGAATAGGTCTCTCAAAGTGCATGAGCTGGGAACTTAATCCCCAGTACAGTAGGGTTGAGAGGTGATTAGGTCCTGAGCGCTCTGACCTCATGAATGGATTAATGTCGTTATCTGGAGGGTGGGATGGTTATTGCACAGGTGGGCTCCTGATAAAGGATGAGTTCTGTTCCACCTCTCTTTCCCCTACATCTCTCCCTTCTCCCCTCACTGTCTCCACCATGCCATGACAGCACGGAGGCCCTCACCAGACACGATCCCTTGATCTTGGACTTTCCAGTCTCTAGGACTGTGAGCCAAGTACGTTTCTGTTCATCAGTTGCCCAGTCTGAAGTATTTTGTCGCAGCAGCAGAACATAGACTAAGACACACTCCATCCTTTGCGTCCACTTCTGTTGTTGAGGTGAAGTTATCAACTCTTTCAAGTCTTATTTTCCTTTTGCATCTAATTCTCTTATTGTCCCAGAGCATCTTTCTTTCCCTCCTGCTTCTGCAGCCCACCTGCAGGTGCCATGTGTTCAGTAGTTCCATGTGTGTGTTCTCTGGAGCCAAATGGATTCTGGCTCTGGGGACGTCTGGTGAGGAGAGGGAAACAACTGGGCAGAGATGGTGATGAGACTTGGTTCCTTCCCAATTTTTGACCCTCTCCTCACAGAAGATGTGGGTCACGCTCTGTGACAGCACGGTGGCAGATTCAAGAGACAGGTGATAGGAAGTGAGGCACATTTGACTCCACCTTCCCTGCTTCCCGTGGGGCAGGTTCCTCGGCTCCTCTTCACTGTGATGGCGAGCAGCTCCCCTCAACACCCATCAGAGCCAGTCTCGTTTGTTAAAAGGAAGAAAACCTCTTGGGCCTATAAATACTTTGACCAGATAACAAATTTTTGTTAAAAACCAGAAAGTATTGTATTAGCAATATCTACTAGTGAGCTTTATACCCTCAAAAAGTTATGATAATTTGGATAATTTAACTTTCACTGTTCAGAATCGCGATGTCCATATCAGCTCAATCTATAGCTGCAGCTCTAAATTAATTTCAACATAGCCCTACCTATTTTGTGCCCAACTACTTTACGCAAGGCATCATAAAAACAAAGACCAAGGTTGACCTAGTATCTTTCCAGGTAATCTCTCTATGTATGGGGGGGTACCTTCTCTACCCCCAATACATAGAGATATTACCTGGAAAGATAGTATTGTGTTCTTGAAAATTCCAAGGCTAGATATATTTTGGAATATAGGGTTTATTTTTATTTAAAAAAAGCTAATATAAGCCAGGTGTGGTGGCGCACGCCTGTAATCCCAGTACTTGGGAAGCTGAGATAGGAGGATTGCAAGTTCAAGACCAGCTTCAGCAATTTAGTGCGACCCTATTTCAATATAAAAACAAAATAGGACTGTGGATGTAGCTCAGAGGTAGAATGCCCCTGGGTTCAATCCCCAGTAACACACACACACACACACACACACGCACGGTAATATAAGACATATAATACATGGAATATGCATCTCTGGAATAGGTTCTGTGTGGAAATTACTCTTAACATGGTGGAATATGAATGTTCACACTGAGTGGGGAAAATAAAGACTTAACCTGATGTCAGATCGAATGTTCAGACTTTCGAGTTTTGTAATTGTGACTGAGAGATTATCTATTTTAAAATGTAATCGAGTGTTGAGTTAAAAGGAATTAATTATGAGCTATGTTCAGGAAAAGGGACTGATGCTCTGGGCTGGGGTCAGGAAGGGTAGGATTTTATCCGGTTTTGAAGTTTGGGGTGGGGCTTTACTCTTTGCTGAATCTTGAGCAGCTAGAATTGCACCTGGCATGTATTTGATGCATAAATATATGACAGATAGTAAATTTATGAAGACCAGGGACAAACCATTCCTGTTGGGGGAGAGACTTCAGCCTGAACGTAGTCATGAAGGGTGGTGTGAACTTGGTTTTTGTGGGAGACAGCAGTCTGCTCTTGTAGAAACAAATGCTCTGCAACAAATGTGGGTAGCCAAGGTGGGGCCTGTCATGAAAGCTTGGGAACTTTAATCTTATGTGCTTGGGAAGGCTGGGGAAGGTGGGCGCAATCCAGTGGCTTACTTTTAACATGGAGATGGGGAGGACTTTAGATAATACAAGTGGTGTGAACAATAGATAGCAAAAAAATTATAAAAGACGGGGATGTTCTGAACGGATTATCATTTTGTGTTCTTCTTTGCAGGGATTTCTTAATATCTGTGTCTTCGTAAAATTCAAGATGTGTTGAAGAGGTAGAGATAAGTGTTCAGTTTGAAGGGAACGTGGACATTGATCTGTTGAGTTTGGAAAGTGGGAGGAAGTCAAAACTGATTTCCAAATTCTAATACTTGGTGACGAGAAAGAGTGATCCCTTTGGCTGAAAGAGGGAGATTTGAAAAAGAAGCCGGGAGGGATATGAGAAGCCCACTAATATGATTTGGCATATTGGTTGGTCTATATTTTTTCAACATAATTGCTATTTTTGTAGGAAGACCTATGTGTTCCTAGATATAAGATCTGCTCCCATTCTTGTTTTGTTAGTCCAGAGCCTTTCAAAACAGTGTAACAAAGAGAAAATCCTACAAGGCTTGATTATTTTACGTGCTGATTCTAAGCTGCTTTTGTATGAGATTTATTTAAATTTCATTAAAAAAAGAAAAACCTGTGTTGAGTTGCTTTAATTCCCCCTTGCACCTTTCATTATGCATTAGCAATTAACTCCACTTCTCTCAGGTTGATGAATTTGAACTTGATCAATTATCTGATAGTAATTACCAGCACAGAGTGATTATTACTGCTGAAGTAACATTCTTCTTTCATCTCTCCATGTATTCCAGGCACCGTTTAGAGAGGCATGTGCTCGTTTGACTACAGAATCTGACTTGCTCTTTTGGCTTCTGGCACTGAGGTCAAGCCATTGTAGGTTTCTTAAACAGAGTCGTACTGAGCACAGTTCTCTGGTATTTTAAAAACTCTGGATGTGCCCTATAGCTTCTAGGGGAAGGATGGAGTGAAGCTCAATCTTTTCTCCTATAGCAGGCTCAGAGTTCTCTGATTTTTGTTTCTTGGCAATTTCATTTCTGACTTAACATTCTCAATGATATAACCCAAGACAATTGACCACACAACTTAAAGGAAGGAAGATTTATTTGCTCATAGATTTTTGGAGTTCTCAGAGTTTCGGTCCATGTCAGGCTGGGTGACGTCTGCGGAGCTCAGGGCATGGCGTTGGGAAGCAGAGAGAGGGAGAGAGCGAGGCTCTGCTCTCACATCATGGAGGCTGGAAGCAAGAGAGAGCAAGCAAGCAAGGGGCTTCAAAGACAAAAGGACCATCCCCAAGGCCACACCCCCAGGGACCCCGCCTTCTCCAGCCACATCCCACCTACCTAGGTTACCACCCAGTAAACCCATCACAATGGATTTACACACTGATGAGATTACAGCCCTCATGACTTGATTACATCAACTCTGAACATTACTGCACCAGCTCTTCAGGGGACATTCTATACCTAACCAAAACACTTTCCTTTTCCCTCCCAGCTTCCTGTAGGGAAGCCTCCTCTCTGTAGTCAGTGACTGCTTCCCCATCAGGCAGGTGAATCTCTGCTGCTGGAATTCTCCAGCATTTTCTTCAGCATTCCCAATAGGCTCGTGCAGACCGAGGGCCCAGCCTGTGCTCTGCGGGTTCTCTGAGCCCCAATGAGAATCGAGGGAGGAGAAGTATCAGTTTACTAGGGGTGTCATGACAAATATCACATTCTGAGTGACTTAAACAACAGGAATTAATGTTTTTCACAGTTCTGGAGGCTGAAAGTCCAACAAGAAGCTATTGGCAGTGTTGGTTTTTTCTGAGGCCTCTGTTCTTGGCTTGTCCATGGCCGTCTTCTTCCTGCATCTTCTCCATGTCTTTATCTGTTACTGTCTGTGTCCAAATGTTTCCTCCTTCTAAGGACACCAGTCATATTGGACTAGAGCCCACCCAGATGACCTCATTTTATTGTATTTATTTATTTTGGGGGATTATTCAAAATTTAATTGGCCTAATTTGGGTAATACACACAAACTTGCACATTTACTCATCATCTCTTCATTATTTAATCACGCTTCCTTCTGCTGTTTCACTTATTGCTTTAACTCTGTGTGTGTGTGTGTGTGTGTGTGTGTGTGTGTGTGTATAGCTTGGGATTGAACCCAGGACCTAGAACATGCTAGGTAAGTGCACTACTGCTGAGCTACACCCCCAGCCCCAGGTGACCTCATTTGAAATGACGCCTTGTAAGGACTTTATGTCTAAATACAGTCACATTTGGAGGTACTGGGGCTCAGGACTTCAGCATATCAAGTTTTGGGAGTCACACTTTGGCCCATAATTGAAGGACAAATAGGATGTTTGAGAAGCTCAAAAAATGAGTAAGGAGGAATAAATAAAAGACAAAAACGAGAAAAAGAAACACCAATTTTGGTAAGGAATTACAAGTGTGCATTTGTGTGGTATAATTTTTTTTTCTTTTGGTACTGGGGATTGAACCTAGGGGCATTCCATCTCTGAGCCACACACCCCTGGCCCTATTTTATTTTTTATTTTATTTAGGGTCTCACTGAGTTGCTGAGGGTTTTGCTAAGTTGCTGAGGCTGGCTTTGAACCTGTGATTCTCCTGTCTCTGCTTCCCAAGTACTGGGATTACAGGCATGTGACATGACGCCCGGATGGTCATGTCACAGAATGGTTTGTTTCATCCCGTTTCCCTCCCAGCATATAATAGGGCAGAGAATGTTGCTTTTGATTTCAGATGCAGCCTCCAGGTTCAAAGAGGTTTCCTGACTTGTTCCTGAGTGTCTCAGCTAGACTCCAGCCCAATCCTTTAGACTCCACCTAGTGTCCTTTTTATCACCTTATGTTGGGAGGCGAGAAGAGCATACATCCTCGTGGGCAAAGTCAATGGCCTTTTTTTTTGTCAGGTTATTTTAGTTTGGAAACGGGATTAGAGATACTGCTTCCTTGTCGGCCAGTCGTGTTCTTGTTAGCTTTAACATTCGTAGAGTAGAAAAGGAACACATAGCCAGAAAGCTGCAACTCTTTGGAAGTAAATAAGAAGTCACGTTTTGGGGAAGACATTGTTTTACTATGAAAAATTTCAAGCATAAAGTGGGGAGATTGGTACAATGAGCTCCCAGTTCTCATCACCCGTGTTCAACAGTTGTGTAGACTCTGTTGCGCCATCTAACCCTTTCTTGCTCTTAAAGCACATCCAAGATAGGGCGCCTCTGCCCCTTTCTGTTTGCAGTCTTAAAAATGGGCATTTTCTTTCATGTCTTGAGTGCCTGTCAGAGTTTTCCATTTGTTTAAAAAATAAATGTCATTTACGATTGGTTTGTTCAGAATCCAAATAAGGACATTTGTTCAGCATGCTAAGTTATGTTTGACAATAACTCTGCTTGCCTTTCTTTGTCTGTAATGCTCAAGGGCACCTTGTTTTCAGGTCTTTACAGAGAGAGGATGCACTGAATTGGTTTGTTTTGCTGTAGAGTTTCTGATGATACTCATTTGGACAGGGCATATAACAACTCCAAAAAAATATCGTTCTGCATTAGTTTTCATTGAATTTCCATGGTCTTCAAGAATTATCTAAACAGTGATTGCTATCTATGTACTAATCAGCATATTATTTTTAAAAGGCTTAAACTTTCCAAGAAAAAGTGAACAGCAAGTAAACACAAGAAACATCAAGGTTTTAACGCATCTTTACCAACTGCATTGGGGTACATTTTAGTGTGTCTGTGATGCGTGACTTTTCTTTAACATCGACTCGTTACATTTTTGTCCACATGGAACATTGTTTCATGGAGCTATTTTCCAACCACAGCTCACTAATCCAAAGCTGGTACTACAAGTTGGTAAACACTTGCTCTTGTTAAATGTTATTTTTATAGTCAACAGGAATGCTGCTAATGTGAGTTAGCAAAGATTCTGAAAGCAACTGTTCAATGACAGCTTCTAGAATATGATACCCTTGCCTTTTGCTAACGTTTTGTCTCTTCCAATAGGTATAAACGACCAAGGATTGTACAGAGTTGTGGGGGTGAGTTCAAAGGTCCAGAGACTTCTGAGTATGTTGATGGGTATGCCTCTTTTCTAATAATTTTTTTCCGTGCATTATTTGTTTATGTTCATAGACTTCACAACTTAATATTTCATAGTAGCATACAGCATGTTTGTGAATCCATTGTTTCTTCTACTTAGACAAGTTGTCTCCTGTGTAGAGACAATCGACTCAGGGAAGTAGATTAGTATTTGGATCAGCTACGATGATCTACTTTGCCTCTACTTATTAAGAAAAGAACGCAGCTCATGGACAGATGCCTTTCACCACTTGCTCCTCACAGCACAGCACAGTCAGGCTTCTCTGATTTGCACGCCTTCCAAACTGCCTGTCCAGAATCTTGACAGTACATTTGGCTGGACAAGACCACTGGGACCCGCTCATTTTTATGGAGCTTCCAGAGCTGTCATTTGACAGCAAGGGTCTGCTGCTCAGGGATTCATTGGTATTCACCGTGGCTTGTTTGTAGTTCACACCAGGCTTTTCTCCAGAACCACGCATGCTCCATCTGTGCTGATAACATAGCGTTCTTTGGCATCACAGACTAGAGGAAGCCAGAAAGCGAATTCATTCCATTACCCCAGACATTATGTGAATGACAAAGCGCTTTTGCAGCGCACGCTGCTGTCAGTTCAGTGCCACCTGTAAGATGCTCCCTGTCTCCCCTGCCCAAAGCAGGCTGCCTCTTGTGGAGCAATGAGTTATAACGCACCAGGCCGGAGGGCCTGGGTATCAAACCAATCTGTCATTCTGACCTTGCTGCATATTAATTCATTTGATATCTCGCTTTAATTAATCAGTATTAACAATGCCCCCAGGTATGCCATGAATGCATTTAAAGCTGTCTGCATCTTAAAGCGCTGTAGCAAAGACTCATTTTTAGAAAGCATAAACTAAGATGCTTTCAAAATCAACTGCCACATTACGGATAGCACCGCCTGCTTGGCTGTATTTGAATTAAGAATCTCATAAGCAACAGCCTTTTTTTAGCTATTAACCACAGGAAAAATTGCCCGTCAGCTGGAGAGCCTTGTTAGAATACATTTGCTTTCCTGAACTGTTTGCATTTTCTGCCTCTCTGGTTTGACTTGGGTGTACAATTCTGGCCGACAGATTTTCCTTTTTACCATTAGTGGGCTCCAAATGAAATAGACTCAGGTTGCCAGTGGTTCAGTAGCAGCTGGAAGAGTTTAATGGCACCACAGCATCTGTTTTTACTTAATTTTAAAATTAGAAACACTTCTCTCATTTCCAATATGGTGTTATAATGATTTGAACTGGAAGACTCTCTTGGAGATTTGGGCTGAAAGGTACATTTTGGGGGTAAATTGGCCAGAAAGATCCTGGCATCATTTTTTATCATCTTCTTGTTCATGTTAAAGGAAAGTTTGAAGAAGGGTGTTTCTGTGGTCACCCCAAAGTGTTAAGCCGTCTTAGAATTTGTTTTTAATCTCATAAAATCCTACATGCATAGCATTGCTGAACTCAGGTCATTGCTTCCTCCCTCAGTGCCTGGGAAATGTCCCAGGACAGTCCTTAACTTACAAGGTGCTTTTAAATATCCAAACCCTCAAAAATTGATGACCTTGGAAAACTGTCTTTGCTTTTCATGAGCATCAGAGCAGAGACACCTGGACACAGGCATGTCACACTCTCACTCAAGTTGCCAGCAAGGGAAGGGCTGTGTTTTTCAGCAATATTCTGCAAACAGGGGAAGTTAGAGAATTGGCATGAGGGAAAGATACCTACTTGTTATTTCCTCATTTAATAATGAATAATGTATATGTGTTCTTATTAATCTATAAATAATCTCTAGTATGAATTCAAGATTGTCAATTTAAGACATGGGGTTTGCATTAGCGTTAGGACTAGTTTCTTGTTACTTTAGTTTACCAGCACAAACCTTAGCTCTTGACAAAAATACACTTAGCCACTATTTACTGATCAGTTTAAGATTTCCCTAAGATATTTCTTTCTTTTCATCCTGATTAAGGCTTCAAATCAAAATAATTTGCTACCTCTGCCAAAACCAGGATTTGAGTTTTGAATAGTCATGTACACATAGCCCCATAGATATGCTTCCTCTCCAACTTTTCCCATCTCTCTATGTTGTTTTAAGGTTGTATATCCTAAAGAGAGGGGGGAAAATGTGGGTGGGCCTGCCAGATTTCTAACTTTGCTTTTTAAAACCAGTCAGTATTTTCCAGAAAGCAATATTTTTATTTAAAATTTGAATTTTTCAAAGTGCATTTTGTTGGTAGTGTGTTTCTTCATAAAAACAAAAAATAATCTACATTTTAACTGTCTGAGAAAGAGTTCCAAGCTGCTTTATGTTTTGTGAGGAGAGCTGCCTTTTACTTGATTCTCGTTAGTTCTTGAGAGCTATTTACTTTAGTTTTTATTTATTATTGCCATTTTTTACATAAACTGTTTTGCATTTTCTGTGTAAAGTGTTTTAAGTATTCTTTAAATACTCATATCTGGAAGTTGGTGATGATTTCTAAAGAAAGAATAGATGCTTAATCTCTTGTTCGTTCTCCCCACTCGTCCTCCTTTTCTGAGATTTTTTTTCCCCTTCACGTAGAAGATGAAAATACAGAGAAATGTTTCTTTGTATTCTCCTCCACCTTCCTTCCCCACCTCTTATTCCTTTGCCCTCTCTTCCTCTTCCTCCCTTTCCTCCCCATCCGTCCTCATCTTCCTCCTCCTCACTCTCCTCCTCTCCTCTCTCTGGCCAGCATGAAATGATGATGGCTGTTGAGCGTAGAATGTTCTCTGACAGAGAAGTCGCTGGTGCCCCTCCCGGCTGGTGAAGGAGAGGGCGGCGCCTGCTCCTGGGGATGAGAATCACTTGCCGGTTACTTCCTTCCTGGAGCAGAAGGCAACGTTCTGTATTTCCAGCAGCCTCTGGGCCTTACCCTGGACCGAGCTTCTTTAGTTTCCAAAAGCAAATGTCCAACTGAGCGTCTGGGCTGCCTTCTTCTTGTGTACAGACCATTTTCTTTTCTTCTCCTTTGTTGTCTCTAAGTCATGGCGCTTGCTGTTTGGTAAAAGCTTTTTTAAAAAATACTTTTTAAATGTAAGCATGGAACAGTTGAGGAAGGTAGGGTGAAATGGCAGATGGGGTGTCTTTGGGGGAAGTCATGGTTTTTTAGTAAATGAGGTAAGAATGTAAAAGATGAATTAGCTGGGCGTGGTGGCACATGCTTGTAATCCCAGTACTTGGGAAGCTGAGACAGGAGGATCGCAGGTTCGCAGCCAATCTCAGCTTCTTAGTGAGGCCCTCCACAACTTAGTGAGACCCTGTTTCAAAATAAAGAACAAAAAATAGGTCTAGAGGTGTAGCTCAGAGGTAGAATGCCCCTGGGTTCAATCCCCAGTACCGCAAAAAAAAAAAAAAAAGATGAATTACTCTCATTAGTGGTTGATATGCATTAGAAGTGTCCTGTATTCTTCCCCACTTTGGGATGAAGAGAAATTGTGAGACAGTGTGGTAGTAATGTATGTGGCCTGATGGATTTGGTGGTTATTTCTAAATGTAAATGCAAAAAGAGTCTAGATGATTTTATATATTTTTAGATACAGAATCATAGAAAACAGAAAACCATAGAAACAAAAAACTATAGAAAGCAAAAAGTAAAAATAATTAAGACTTTTTGCTTTGAAAATATTATCTCATTCACTTTGTAGGATAACTACGTCACATAGATTGGGGGGAAGTGAACTAACATTGCTGAAAAATACTCAGTTTTTTATTATAAAGCAAATTTTCAAAACTCTTGCAGTCATTATGTTTCTTCAAGTCCTTTAAAATTGGACCCAATCACCGCTGAGTGGGGTGCTTGCTCCTGCATAAAATGGCACCCTGAGTTTTGGTTGAGCTGTGCATTTCCAATTTCAAAGAAATGACCAATGACTATGCAAGTTTGAAACATCCACCCAGATCAGTCACCTCTTTGTATCTGTGCTTGTTAGTTTAGATTTTTAACTATTCATGAGATGTTGTTCTTTGGTTAGAAAAGAAGCAAAATTTCCTTCCCATATATGGTAGCATGTATATATATTCTCAATGAATACTCCAAACATACTTTTACCTTTGAATCCTAGATAAGTTATTCACAAATTTTACCTAGACCCAGTGTTCCCACAGATTGTAAAGGACCGCTAGGGATGATTGAGTTATTTGAAAACAGTGAAAATTTAATAGAGGATTAATAACATAGACACTGTGTAGTCATTAGCTTCTGATGTGACAGCTGCTTTTTATTCCACGAATTTAGAAGGATGGCTTATTTTTCCCATGGAAAGAATATGATTCTCAAAATATGGGATGGTGATTTGGTAGAAAGTTGGAAATAAAAGATTTCCTGTAGAAGCCTCTTGGATTTTAAAATGGCGATTTGCTGGTAGCAAGTTGATTGAAAATGTTATCTGACTTGTATGTTAAAATGAGATTTAAATAATTGATTTAATGAGAGACAGAATATTCAGTTACAGAAGTAATTGGTTGGCAAAGCCTTTAGAACAGAATTATTTAGTCCTAGTTATAAAGGATTGCATCTTTAATCAGGGCTCTTAATTTGATTTCTCGAATGTATCTGTGGCTTGTCTGACAAGCTCAGTAACAAATGAGTTCTGAATTGTAGGAACTGATCAAAATGTAATCAGTGTCAATTGCCATTGTTGTAGTTTATTGCATATGGCTGTCAGTCGCCGTAATCAAGAAATGTTGAAGTGCTTTCAAATGTCTCCAGACCTTTGAGTAATTGACTTCATATGTGCGATGTTATGGCTGTGGAATAACCATCACTTCCTGTTTTACTTTATTTTCAAAAAGTTCGAGTCCACCATCCAGTCGCTGTTCATTCTTCGTCATGCCTGAGCTTAAAGCTTTTCAGGCACTATGCGCGACTTCATGTGGTGGCCCCATTTTGACAGCCTTTTCTTTTTAGTGCTTTAAAAAAGGAAATACTAACAAGATGTTTTTCTTCTCTGGGTAGACAAATACAGTGGAAGGCAGAAAAAAAGAACAACCCTAAAACAACAAGTTTTTTTTTATCTTGGTTAAGATACCATGCTGGAGTGAGGGAGAAAGAGTCTCTTCTGTGAAAGTCTTACTTTCCCCCTTGCTTGATAAGAGTGTAGAAAGTCAGGCAGGTCTCTGTTGATGGCTGGTTACCACTTGGTGTAACCCATCGCCTTCCTCTGGGCAGGCACCACCACTGAGCGCTCATGCTAGTCAGTGATGTAGCCGTGGTGCTAACCTGTACCATTTCATAATTTATGAAAATTGGTAGATGTTCTTGATTTGCTTTGATACTCACATTCATTTTCTCTGAGAACATTTATGGGACTTCCATGGTGCAGATGAAGACCTAGGTTTGGATTCGCTTGTTTGAAGTGGCTTGCTGGCCCAGGTTAGTGTAGGCATCAAAGGCAGATTTGGAGTACCCACACTGGGCTGCTCCCCGCTGCCATCCATACAAAGTGTACTGGCCTAGGGGTACAAGAATCAGAGATGCCACCGTCCTCAGGGGCCTGGGGGCTTTGTTCTCCCACCATGCTTTCATTACACTTCACCCTGGAGTGATTTCTTTCTACTTCTGTACCTTGGCTTTAGAACTTAACTAGTTATTTAAAATGGTATCAGGAAGGCAGGTGCACACTTGTAATCCCAGTACTTGGGAGGCTGAGACAGGAGGATCACAGGTTCAAGACCAGTCTCAGCAACTTTGCGAAGCCCTCTGCAACTTAGTGAGACCCTGTTTCAAAATAAAAAATATAAATAGGACTGGGAGTATAGCTCAGTGGTAGAATGTCCCTGGGTTCAACCCCTAGTACCTACCCCCCAAAAAACCAAAATACTACTATTACTACTACTACTAATGATAATAATAATAATAATAAAAAGGGCATCAGGAAGCAACACAACAGTAACATGCTTTAGGACAAAGAAAGCTAGTTTAATTTGGGGTGAATATCAGAGATGTTACACAGAGGCTTCCAATGAATATTTCTTGGATGGGTGCATATATTGTAAAGTCAATGTGAAAATTTACACAAAAATGATACTCCTCCCTCAGTTAGCTTTTACATTTTATTTTTATTATTAAATTTATTTTTAATTTGTATAGAAAAATACATATCAGTGGAGTGATATGCGATGTTTTGATACATATATACATTGTGTAATATTTAAATCAGGTTGAAACAAATGGGTTTGATCTGTGTTAATCTTCAGAAAAAATGATGTAATGGGTACACATCTTGAAATGTGGGACCAAGCTTCCTGTCCTTTCCCCTACTGACTTGCTGCCGTTCTGATAATTTGCTATTAACGGTGCCACCCGTTTCCCCTGTATTGACATAATGTCACCTGAAGTAAGTTAAACTACTCATTCACCTGAAATGCCATGTGCTGGACGCTGTGGCTACTGAGGAATACCTTTAACATGAGGGCAACGATGTTGATGATAATATTAGTTGTACATGAATAATTGCACTTGTGGATTTCAAAAAGCTCTAAACTATGTCTGATTCTTCCTTACTCTTAGTCCAAAACTTGTACTTTTGCTTTGATCTCCAGTACAGATTTTCTGAAGTGCTAGAAATGTCTAGTAATAGAATATGACTTGTAGGATTATAAAGAAATTGTATGTAATGTTTTCTTTTGTAGCAAACCACAGGATTCATCTTTTGTTGTCTGACTATTTAACAATGGAAGCTTTGTGAGCTAATCAGAAGGGTCTCGGAATATTCCAGGTGTTAATTAATTTTTTTTTCTTGCTTGCTTGTTCATTAGATGTAAAAATGTGCAATGAGCTGGACCTGGAGAATTCCATAGATTGGGAAGTAAAGACAATAACAAGTGCCCTGAAACAGTATTTGAGGTAAGCGCCTCTCGGTACTAGGAGGGATGTGTGCACTGTTTGGATGGTGGCATAAAGCAAATGCTACTTTGTAAATAAATATCAGTAGTTAAAGTAAGCCTTATTAAAAAGGAGAACAAGCCAGGCATGGTAGCACAGACCTATAATCCCAGTACTTGGGAGCTTGAAACAGGAAGATCACAGGTTCGAGGCCAGCCTCAGCAAATTAGCGAGGTCCTCAGCAACCTAACAAGACCTTGTTTCAAAAACAAAAAATAAAAAGGTCTGGAGATGTAGCTTGGAGGGTAGAATGCTGCTGGGTTCAATCCCCAACACAGGAAAAAGAAAAAGAAAACATTTATGAGATGGTATCTAATAATGTTCCAGAAAGTGAGGTAAGTAGTACATGAACATCAGTTGTCAAATAAATTGCAACAGAGTGGACAAGGATGTTAAATTAGACATCTATTGTAGATGTGAGTTTTAGGGATTAAATACTATGAATAATGAGGATGGAAGGCTATTAATCAAATTCATTTGAGTCTTTTGTTTATGTTTTAAGCTAGAAATGGAGATGTTTAAAGTTTATATTTAAACAGCTGAAACAAAAAAGGTTTTTGGTAACACTTAAAAGGTTCAGCATTCCAATGAATAATTAACCTTTCTTTAAAAAAAAAGAATTTGGTGATAAAAATTTGGGGTTTGATGAAGAACAAAGTATAGAAAGTACAGAACAGAAGTGAGTAAAAGAATGGAAAAAAGTGTAATACTGTAATATGGTTCTGCTCGGGACTTGGACTTTTATATTGCCCCAAATCAAAAAGTCAGGGCTCTCCTAGGATCAGTTATTATTAACCCATATATAGGTTTTTTTCACATAAAAATTATTTGGGTTCCAGTGAACATATTAGAATCTACTTATGCTACTTAGTTTTCATTCAATAAATTATGAAAAATTTCAAATATGTAGGACCAGAGAGATTAGTGTAATGAACCCTCATGGCTCGCTTATCCTTCTTCCTCAGTTATCAACATTCTTGTTGATTCATTAGTCTTCCTGCCTGCCACTTTTTTTGGATAATATTTAAAGATTTTCCAAAACTTATTACTGTACCCATAAATGCTTGGTTATATACCTCAAAAAAGATAAGGGGTTTAAGAAACAGACCATCAGAATATAATTATTATACCAAACAGAATTAACATCATCCAATACTCAGCTTGGTTTTTTAAGCCGGGTATGGTGGTGCACACCTGTAATCCCAGGTTATGGGGATTACAGGTGTGTGTGGGAGGCTGAGATAGGTTCAAAGCCAGCCTCAGCAACTTAGACCCTGTTTCAAAATATAAAAAAATAAAATAGGGCTGGCAGTGTAGGTTGGAGGTAGAATGCCCCTGGGTTCAATCCCTAGCACCACAAGGCAAAAAAAAGCCTTTTTGTATTTGGCTGAAATCCCACAGGATTTAATCAATGTTGCCTTTTAATTTATGATTGATATGTTTTAAGTCTCTTTTACTCTGTACAGTTCTTCCCCATTGGCATTTATTTATGGGGTCATTTTTAAAAATCGAATTCTCTGACTTTAGAAGTGGCTGATTATCTCCTCATGGTGTCACTGAACATGTTTCTCTGGCTGTTGTAGTCCAGCAAATAGTTAAGTCTGCAGTCTTTGTTAGATTCAGATTGGGTTCATTTCATTCATTTATTTCAAGAATGCATCACAATGATGCTATATTCATCCTTTTGTATCATTTGTGCTGTCTGGGTCTGGGTGTTGTGTGTGTGTGTGTGTGTGTGTGTGTGTGTGTGTGTGTGTTTTGATCCCAGGGGAATTCTGCCTCTGAGCTACACCCCCAGCACTTTTTATTTTTTGAAACAGGGTCTCCCTAAGTTGCTGAGGCTGGCTGTGTTCCTCCTGCCTCAGCCTCCCAAGTGCTGGAATTATAGGCATGCACCATTGTGCCCGAACAATTAAGTGCATTATTGCTCCCTAGTCAATAGTGGGGAAAAACTAAGATAGTGACTCTGGTGTAGACAAGGATTGAAATGAACCTCATCAGTCCTCCTCTAGGTGTAGAATGTAAGCTCCCGATCGGCGTCTTCTTGGTCGTTGTCATTACAGTGTCCCCACAACTGGAGCTGTGGCTGCTGCTCAAGTGTTAAAGAAGTGGTTCTTAACTAGGGGTGATTTTGCCACCTGGGGTTATTTGGCAATGTTTGCAGGAATTTTTGTTATGACTGCTGGAGGGAATCCTATGGGCATTTAGGGTCAAAGCCAGGGATTGACTGCTGACCATTGTACAGTGCATAGGGCAGCCCACCCTTCCCCCTAGACAATTATTTGTCCTCAAATAATGGAGTTTGAGAAAGCCTGTACTACACGAATGAAGGAAAGAGTGGATGAGAATATAAAAATATAACGAAGCCAGGTGTGGTGCCACATTCCTGTAATCCCAGTACTTGGGAGGCTGAGATGGGGGATCACAGGTTTAAGGTCAGCCTCAGCAAATTAGTGAGACCCTCAGCAACTTAGCAAGACCCTGTTTTAAAATAAATAAATAGGTCTGGGGGTATAGCTCAGAGGTAGACTGCCCCAGGTTCAATCCTGTGTGTGTGTGTGTGTGTGTGTGTGTGTACGTACACTTATATATAATGAACTATGCACTCTAACTTGACTAGCAGAGGATTCTACTACTCTAGCAGGTGGCCTTAGATCCATTTTACTGTTTGATAAATTCATATCTAGCACAAGTAAAGGAATTGACTTGTGTGACTCAGTTATTGGTGGAAAGCTAAAGGTAAAAATCCAGTTCTTTGGTAGCAAATTGTGCATCGTTTGCCTCTTGGTCCATATGGTTCTTTTCTTTTGTGGGAAGAAGTAACTTATTAGGCTAGAGGATCTTCTTATTCAGTACATGCAGTTTCTTTTGGGATTTGGATGTTTTTTGGAACCTGGAGCCTCGTGCATGCTGGGCAAGCGTTCTAGCACAGAGCCACACCCACCGCCCTCTTTTTGGATCTTGGTATTCTCTGAAGCTTGTTGGTTCCATATTGCCCCTGGTCTTCTGCCTTCTTCCTGTTCTGCTGCTTCATCCTATTGAGTCCCACTTTGAAGCAAGCATTGCCTCCGGAACCACATTATGAGATGCTATTATTATATAATTCCACTCCTAACAATATCCACGTTCCGTCTGAATGTGATGAAGTGATTATCATAAGATGGCAGATGTCTTGGGAGATTTGAGAGTTAGGTTGCTGTTCTTCCCCCCCCTCTGTTATTTTTAGCAACTGAAGATGCAGTAATTAAGGATTTAATCGACACTTTCTCTGGTGGTGGACCAAATGGGAGAGAACAAGTTCTGACCTACCTCCCAACCTTGGCTGCGTGGCTATGGCCGAGGCAAGGGTGTTTCGGCCTGAGAGCGGAATGCATTGTGACGGCCCAGGGCAGGAGGTCCGGAGCCAGCCAACCTGCCTGGATTCCAACCTGCTGGAATCTCAGCTCTGTGACTCACAGCAAGTTTGTGGAGCTGAAATAAATGCAGCTTTTCTCAACAAAGAGAAGAAAAAATTCTCATGCCCTTGAGTTCTTCTCACTGCAAACAATGGAGAAACTTTCTCAGATGGAGGCTGGAGGTGGAGGAGGGAGACAGCCAAGCCCCCAAAGACCAAACTAAAACAGAAAACAAACCCTCAAGGGTCTTGGAGAAGAAAAAAGATGTGCAGCGGACTTAGGCTCAGCCATTTCCCTTTTTCTTCTGACTCAAGGCGATATTTTCTCTTATAGTAGTTTTAGGGAGCCCGATCCGAGCCCTCTGAGTGATTTCTTATCTATGCAGACCATAATTTTGATTTCCAGCAATGTGTTCATCACAACAGTTTCCCGTTGTGAGGTGACAAATGAGCTGTTTTGTGATGTTTCTAGTAAAATGATTTTACCTGGAGGAAACTTCTTTTTAAGCCTGGAAATTGGAATGGGAGTTTTGAGGAAGGAAATGCCAGTGTAGGTAAATGTTGTGATTTATAACTCTCAACAGATCCCAACGGGTGGCACAGAGAGGTGGCTTAAAAACACGTCGGGTGGGAGGCTGAGAGATGCCCTGACTCAGTATGATAAATTTTGTATGAGGAACTTGTCATTTTTATTACCGCTTCCCTCACATTAACGATATTTATTTTTTATGTGGCATTGCCTAGCTATAGACATATGGCAATGATATAAGTAGCTCGTAGATGATATTTAGACACAGATTCATTTTTATTGGAGGAGAAGTGCTCTCAGTGGTTTTGCTAAGCGTTCTCATTTCCCTCCTTTCTGTTTAGCACCCTCTAACTTTCCTTCCCTGCCCGATTACCATTTTCCTTCTTTGCTGCTTTCTGCTTGCCCGTACTTTCGAACAAAACCCCTGAAGGTTGACTTCTAATGGGCCGTTCTTTCTCCTGGTTTAGACTGTGGTGTAGTCGATTATTTTTCTTCTTTAAATGGGAGTGCAGGGAAGAAGGGGAGGGAGAGAGGAAGTCAGAGAACAGCCTGTCCTTCACTCAGGCTCTACGTTTGAGTTTGTCCATGGTTGTCATTTTGCACATGTGTGTGTACTGTGGCATCCTTTGCTGTATGTAACGAACATACCTGTAGCTGGGCGTGGTGGCGCACGCTTGTAATCCCAGTACTTGGGAGGCTGAGACCGGAGGATCTGGGTTCACGGCCAGCCTCAGCTACTTAGTGAGGCCCTCTGCAACTTAGTGAGACCCTGTTTCAAAATAAAGAATAAGAAATAGGCCTGGGGGTGTAGCTTGGAGGTAGAATGCCCCTGGGTTCAATACCCGGTACCGCAAAAAAAGGGAACATACCTGTAAATATATCTTCCCATCTATTTTGTTTTTTAAACAGCTTTATTGTAGTGTAATTGACATATAATCCACTGCATATATTTATGGTATACATTTTGATAAGGTTGATGTATTTATACATCTGTGAAACTATCGCCATAATCAAGGTAGCGAACCTGCCCATCACCCTCCCCCAGTTTCCTCTTGTCCCTAGAAATGCAACTTTGCGCCCTTCCTTCTCACACCCTCATCAATAAGTAACTGTTGATCTGCTTTCTGGTATATTGTATTTTCATTTCATTCAGTTCAAAATACTTTTGAATTTCCCTTTCTTTGAGGTTTTCAAGATAATCTATTACTGATTTTTAATTCAAGTTTGTTTTGTATTTTGTTTTTGTTTTTTGGTACTGGGGCTTGAACCTGGGGCATTCTATCTTTGCGCTACATCCCAGCCTTATTTATTTATTTATGCTACTAGGATGGAACCCAGGGACATTCTACTTCTGAGCTATACCCCCAGCCCTTTTTACTTTTTATTTTGAAACAGAGTCTTGCAAAGTTGCTGAGGTTGGCCTAGAACCTGAGATCCTCCTGCCTCACCCTCCCAAGTACTGGGATTATAGCCGTGTGCCACCACACCTGGCTTAATTCAAGTTTTACTGTAATCGAAGAATTTACTCTGATGACTTGAACCCTTTTACATTTATTGAGATTTGTTTCATGGCCCAGAATATGGTTTATCTGGAAGAAGAAATGGCTTGTGTGCATTGGGAATGCGTGTTCTGCTTTTGGGTGGAGTGTCATTTAGGAGAAGGGTGTGACGAGTAAGTGGAGTTGGTTGGTAGTCCGGTTCAAATCCTCTGCATCCTGACTGGCTTTTCTCTTTACTTGTTGTACCACTTGCTGCGACTGAGAGGTGTTCCAGCCTCTGACTGTAGTCCTGCCGTCATCTCGGTCTCCTAGCAGTCCTCTCAGTTTTTGCCTCATGCATTATGAGCCTTCGTTAGTAGATCATGAACATTTAGTTTTCTTGTAGCTTCTTGATGAGTTGACTTTTTTACCAATATGAAATTTCTTATGTGTGTGTATGTGTGTGTGTGTGTGTGTGTGTGTGTGTGTGTGTGTGTGTGTGTACATTTGATTTTAAACATTTGAAAAGGAGTTCCTGGGTTACAGGATTTTGGTCTTTCAGAACTTCTTGCCAGGTTGGCCTGCAGGAAAGCTATGTGGATTGATACTCATCTAAGTCTTCTTTAACTCTTTATAAAGTCAGGAGATCTGGTCTTGTAGAATTTAAGACATTAGCAAGGTTGATTGAACTGTAGAATTCTATTGATCGCAGGATAAAATATGCTACCATTTATGTGATTTGCTTTGTAGAAAATTCTGTGTCTTTTTAATTTATCATCAGTTTAATTTTATGTTTTATAGGCATGAACTAAAAAGTCAAACTTTATTTTGTATTTCTCTTTCATTTATTTTGTAGGCACAAAGATTTAAAATATTCTTATAATGGAGATATTTGAGAGGGGAAAGGATTTGGTTTGTTTAATTAATTTTTTTTTTTTGCCTTGCTAGTGTTTGAACCCAGGGACTCACACATGCTAGGCAAATGCTCCACCACTGAGCTCAACCCCCAGCCCATTTTAATGTATTTTTTTTGTGGCATCATCAATTAATATCTTAAAGATGATTTTCTAAAGTATATGCTTACAATTGGCTAGATGGAATGTTTGACTTTAAATATCTTAGTGTGTGGAAAGAGGTCTTGTATAGAAAACCAGATGTTCATAAAGGTACTTTCCAAGATTAGATATGAAACACCTTATGCTTAAACCTGATAGGGATTCGTGGCTGCTGCAGCTTTGATAGTGCCAGGTACAAGTGATAGTTCCTGAAGGGATTCCTTTGATTTACGTGTCTCTTTGATATGTAAAGGTATCCTCTAGGGAAGTTTTGCATGTTTACCAAGAAATGCACAACAAATGTAACACCTCTTATAAAAAAATGAACTCTGAGGTGACCTGTAATTCTGAGCTGTCCTTTTTGTACAGGAGTCTTCCGGAGCCTCTCATGACCTATGAGTTACATGGCGATTTCATCGTTCCGGCCAGTAAGTATTATGTAGAGACACAGAGACAGAGTTCTGTGGTAGATAGTGTGTATGGATTAATAATTGAACTTAATAAAATGGAATTGTAAATAAACATAAAAATTTAACTTAATGTTATTATGGTCTGTGTTAAAGATAGAAATCATTTTAGAAGATGGTTGTATTTACCCCCTTTAAAAAGTGAGAAAGAGCTGAGCGTGGTGGCGCACACCCGTAATCCCAGTACTTGGGAGGCTGAGACAGGAGAATCACAGGTTCGCGGCCAGCCTCAACTATTTAGTGAGGCCCTCTGCAACTTAGTGAGACCCTGTTTCAAAATAAAGAATAAAACATAGGGCTGGGGGTGTAGCCCAGAGGTAGAATGCCCCTGGGTTCAATCCCCAGTACCACAAAAAAAAAAAAGTGAGAAAAAGGGACAGTGCATTCATTCATTCATGAACATTACTTATTGCTTACTGTGTGCTAGTCACTGGTGGACACTGGATATGTAGAGACTCGGCAGGATTGCTGACCCCAGGAGCCACTTCTGCAGCAAGTGTCAGGGCATCCCTGCCTCCCATTATGCCATAAAATATATACTAGTGGCATGAACAGAATGCTGCAGAACACAGAAGTATTTAACTTGCAGGAGGTTGGAGAGATTAGCAGTTTTGGAGAGATTAGTGGCTTGGAGAGGGCTCCACTTAGAAAGATATTTAGATGGAAATGACAGACAGAAGGAATATTATGAGCGAATGCCAGAAGGCCAAACAGTACTTGATTGAGAGTGAATTATAGGTGATAAAATGTTAAATGGAAAAGGCCTGTAGTCGGCGGAATTTTAATTTGCGATTAGATTTTTTTTTGTGTGAGTCATGTGCACCCGAGGCTTTCTTTCTCCTCTTATCATAAAGCTCACTTTTTATCCTCGACACGTGTTGTTTAATCATGCGACTCTTCTGAAGTAGACTGGCATTAGGTATTTAATAGTTAAGGAAATGAAGGTTGAGACGTGTTAAGTAACTTGCCAGATTATAGGGAACTGTATTTAAAATTCAAAACCCCAGTTCCACTGGCTAAACTTCGCAGTATTGGTTTTCACAGGTGCACTGACAGTAGCTGAAATTGTATTTTCATTTTTTTCCCCTCCTTGGATGAATTCCACAGTTTAATCTGTTGAAAAACTTAGAACAATCCCTTTGGGCCCTATGTTACTGCTGCCCGAACATGACTTTAAATGTTATCTTCCTGGGAGGTCTCTGCTCCAGCCAGTGGAAAGGTTCCTCGTCCATTACAGAAAGAAGCAATGTGTAGGCTCCAATAGTCTACATCCATAAAACAGGCTTTCGGAAAAGGCAAAAATGTGGTTCTATTCAGTTTTGTTTTCACATGGAAGAGGATTTTTTTTTTAAGAGAATTTGTGTGATCAAGGAAGTGGGGGAAAGTTTTCTTGGCAGAAACTCAAGCGAATGCTTGGCTGTTTTGATTTCTTCCCTGTGGCATTTTTGGCAAATGAGGGAAAGAGAAATTAAACTTAGTTGCAGGACAATTGTTTCATGTTATTCGCCTCAGAGAATGGAAAAAAAACAAGAGCTCCAGCTTTCATGTAGAACCCTTTGAGAATCAGAGACAGATAAAGTAATTAAGGAATAAGGTTCGAAATGCCCACAAGGTAGTGTCCCAAGTATCATCGTCATGCCTGTAACGGAACACGGTGTGTTTGAAATTCTAATGTCAACTTATTTCACCAGATGAGGAAGTTCCTAGATTTTAGGAATGCGTTCAGAGGTAATGAAGTCCGTGGTGGTAGAGTTTGTTCAAGGCGTCTTGAACTATGTGGTAAAAAGAATTGTACAGGTGCAAAAGGTCTGACCATCTGTTGGACAAGAGCCTGTTTGTTTCTTGACTTTGTGGCAGTGCTGTTAATAGAGTCTTCACAATGATTCGCCTCACAGGCCCATTCCAGGGCAGTACTGTAGCTACTGTAACTATTGGCAGGGATCCGCACCTACGTGCAGCTGCAGTTGGAATGGGACCTGTAGTAACTTAATGAGAAAAAGTACATGTGCTAAATGGGTTTCTTTTAGGATCCAGCGTTTCCAGGGTAGAGCTTGTTTTCTTCCTTCCCTCTCTTGTGAACAGCCTTCTCCATACTCCCTGCCTCTTAGGAAAGAGTGAGGGATCAGCCCCTCTAATCTTTTGCATATGTACTTCTAAGTATTGAATAAAACAGTTACAGAAATCAGATGGCCAAAATTAGTCTCCCCTTTTGAATATTGTTGGAAAATTGGGATTGTGGTTCAGCTATCATTTTCCATTAACGATGGCACAGCTTACCTTGTTTTGCGAAAATGTCTGCGAGCCGAGCTGACTGCTAAAATTACCAAGCACCGCCAGTCTTTGTTACCGCCTCTCACCCCAGCACGGAAACTAATTTTTGATTCTTCTCAGTCATGTGTGGTGGTTTCCATCTGTTCTGTGGCATTGATATTGTCTCTTCTCCCCGCCTGCTGCGAGTTCTGAAGGTTTCTCAGGGTCCTTTCGTTTTCTCTCATCAGTTTCTTTCCTATGGTTTTCTACTGAGAACCTCTGAGTTAATTTCTTGAGTGCATGATACAAAACTGGTCTATGTCATCACTACAAAAAGCAAAAAATTTGAATCCTTGTTCTGAGAAACCCAACTTACTGTCGTTATTCAAAGTTGAAGGTATTGGGAACATAATTTCTTTTTCTTGCAGAAAATGAAAAAAGTTAGTTAAGTTTTCTTAATGAGTTCATTATGGTACATACCTGTAATCCCAGTACTTGGGAGGCTGAGACAGGAGGATCGTAGGTTCGAGGCCAGCTTCAGCAAGACCCTGAGCCAGCCTTAGTGAGACCCTGTTTCAAAATAAAAAATAAAATAGGCTGGGGGTGTCACTCAGAGGTGTGGATGTGACTATGGATGTAGAGGTGAACCCAAATGCCCCTGGGTTCAATCCCCAGTACCATCAACACACACACACACACACACACACACACACACACACACACACACACATTGCTAAAAGGAAGTAGAGTTCATCCATCTAAGATGGTAAGGAAATTTATAAGACAAAAATGCAGTTTACCTTGGTCTATGCATGAAATAAAAAAAATTGGGTCCACCTCTGGAAAGCCAGTAGTCATCACCCGGGTGCCTTCCTGCATATTTATTGAGAGTGTCACCCATGGAGGGTAGGCCCAGAGTCCTTCACATGTCATTCTGGTAAGTGTGGACCCCTGTTTCTGGGCTGGACTCATTCAACTTAGCATTAGAAGGACCAACCAAAGCCTAGATGCTTGTTGTTGGATTAAAAAAAAAATTCCAAACTGTCTCTTCAACCCGAGTGCCCGTGTGGCGGCGGTCAGTGTATTTTCTTCCAGTGGTCAAGTTACCTGGGAGGCAAAATCTGAGCCACTAAGTTCTTAGGGTCCTTTCTGGTGAGAAGCATGGTAGCATCCACTGCATTGGTGTTTGCCTAACCAGAATTTCTATCCTTGCTGGCAAGCTTGCAGGAGGACTCAGAAACCTGGGAATCAAAGCAATTGAATACTTAATGGCCCGGGCCTCCCTTTGCCTGGGATATTCATTTCCCAGTGCTGGGCCCCCACAGGAGAACTGGAGTACCTGATGGCTATTGACGGAAGCCACCCTGTTCCTTATGAAGTGCTTGGGTGGTTACTGCTAATGTTGTCCTTAAATTACAGTGTTATTGACATTTGGTATTTAAATATTAAAATAACCTAGCATTTATCTGCCTGTCTTTGGTAAGCTCCAGTAAGCTTAATTGTACCTCTTTGGTCTGTTTTTTGTCATAGCATCATAAGCAAATAGACATTAAAGTATGATGGATACTGATTTTTACCTGCACAATTAAAATGCTTTTTCTATTACAGTAAACTAATTCAGGATTTTGCTAGTATGGTGTATGATTAATTCAGTATCCCAGATTTTTAAAAAAGTTATGCCTGTCATTCTTTGTGAACTAATGTCAATTAAAATATAACAATGTATATAGCATAAGCAACTTAGATAACTTATCATAGAAAAAATCTTTTGGAAGCCATAAAGTTATTATGTTGTGGCCATATAGAAATGCCTATTAATAGAAAGCTCTGAATAATATCAAAATAGAGCAATGCAAAGAACAAAGTAGCTTTAAAAATGTTGAAAAATAGTATTTTGAAGAAAAGGGAAAAAAAAACATATATTTCTTTTTTTTTTTTTTGCGATTCTGGGGATTGAACCCCCAAGCTACACCCCCAGCCCAATTTTTTTTATTCTTTATTTTGAAACAGGGTCTCACTAAGTTGCGGAGGGCCTCACTAAGTAGCTGAGGCTGGTCGCGAACCCAGATCCTATGGTCTCAGCTTCCCAAGTACTGGGATTACAAGCGTGCGCCACCATGCGGGGCTATATAGTTGATTTCTAAAGAGGTAGGGTGGGCAAGTGGAGGAGGGGCTCAAGAAAGAAAGTGGAAGGTTTTGACTGTTTTCCAAAATGGATTCCTCTCTCTTTCTCCCCCACCCCCCACATATATGTGTGTATGTGTGTGTGTGTGTGTGTGTGTGTGTGTGTGTGTGTGTGTGAGAGAGAGAGAGAGAGAGAGAGAGAGAGAGAGAGACTGGGAATTGAGCCCAGGGAATTGAGCCCAACTGGGCTGAGTTATACCCCAGCCCTTTTTATTTTTATTTTTTTTTTATTTTGAAACAGGGTCTCGCTAAGTTGCTTGGGCTGACCTCCACCTGTGATCCTCCTGCCTCAGCCTCCCAAGTACTGGGATTCTACTATTTTTAGAAATGAAGAACCTTGTCCCTAAAAGGGTAGAAAGCCATTTCTCCAGCTTGTGTTTCTGAGCAATAAATGCTAAAATATTAACACTAGGTTTTCCACTAGAGAAAGCTAATTATTAATGTTGAGATACAGACTCCTGAGTTAGAAATAGCTTTTTAGTATACAAAACTCATATCCTTGGTGATGATCCTTTATTCCTTTGAAATTTGTGACAGTTGTTTCAGTTTGGGCTTTGATTTTATTTTTTAAAAAACCAAAACTGAGTTGAAATTGTGATGTTTTTAAAGTTTCTGTTTTCTCCAACATTGATGAGTATCTTGGTTTTAACTCCAGATTTAGAACCGGGTTATAATTTACCACCTAACTCTTTTAGACAGTTGTGTTCTTGTTTCCAGTAATAAATTTCAACTGTATCTGAAAAGTTTTTGTTAGATAATTGTGTGTGTGTGTGTATGTGTGTGTGTGTGTGTGTGTGTTAGTTATTGGGGATTGAACCCAGGGCATTCTGCCTCTGAGATACACCCCCAGCCCTTTTTTATTTTTTGTTTTGAAATAGGGTCTTGCTAGGTTGTTGGGAGTCTTGCCAAGTTGCTGAGGCTGGTCTCAAACCTGCGATCCTCCTGTCTTAGCCTCCCAAGTACTGGGATTACAGGTATGTGCCATCATGCCCCGCTAGGTAATATGTTTTGATTATTTGTGTTTTGCTGCATAATGTGCCATTTTGCATCCTTCTTCTTTTTTTGTTTTTTTTGCAAGTACTGCCTCAGTGTCCTCTTGTAAAACCTCCTTCTTCACTCAGCCACCGTTACTGGGAGTGTAAACTGGAGCAAAGTTAACTTTACAAACATTGGAAGCAACCCATGTGTTCATAAAATTGATGGCGTGGCACTCCATTTAATGACATGGAAAGTGGTCCCTGCTATATTAAATGGAATAGGCTGTTTCAACATTTCATTACAAATAAAGGAAGGAAAACTCTGAGAGGATTAAACCTTAAACCTACCAGCTGATTTTACAGTGAGATTTTTTGTGGGGAATTTTAATTTATGTGAGCTTGACTTGTTGAAACATAACGTAAATGTGCACAAATCAGTGTGTGGTGAATGAATTGTCACATAGAGAAGACGCTCTTGTGCAGAGCCTCCAGCTGGGGCACGCAGCCGCCATGAGAGCCTCAGAAGCCCCTCCTCCCTGCGGGCCCTGCAGCCTTCCTGCCCTCCTGAGGTGTTGCCTCTTGCCCTGGGCGGCTGCTGCTTTTGCACTTTATATAGATGGAGGCAGACAGAAATAGTCTATTGTGTCTGGGTTTTTTGGCTCATCTCGTGAGATTCATCCATGTTGTGTGAAGCAGTACACCATTTTCATTGTGTTCTGTTGTATAAATATGCCACTATATACTTACTGATTTCACTGTTGATGCGCATTTCTTTCTTTTTTTTTTTTTTGCGGTACGGGGGATTGAACGCAGGGGCGTTCTACCTCCGCACTATGCCCCCGGCCCTATTTTTTATACTTATTTTGAAACCAGGTCTCACGAAGTTGCGGAGGGCCTCACTAAGTAGAGAGAGAGAGAGCTGAGGCTGGCCGCGAACCCGGATCCTCTGGTCTCTGCCTCCCAAAGTACTGGGATTACATGCCCGGCTTGATGCACATTTCGATTGGAAAGTTTGAGGCTATTACAAAGAGTGCTGCTATGAATATCCTTCCTTCCTTCCTTCCTTCCTTCCTTCCTTCCTTCCTTCCTTCCTTCCTTCC
>PVJS01024322.1:0-28794 GCA_004027185.1 Glis glis
GGAGGTAGAACGCCCCTGGGTTCAATCCCCGGTACCGCAAAAAAAAAAAAAAAATAGCAGTTTTTCTTTATTTCTCTGTTTGCTCTCTCTTTCTCCTTCCTCTCCAGCTTGTTCCTTTCCTTTCCCCGCCCTTCCTTTTCTTTTCTTTGTGTGTGTGTGTGTGTGTGTGTGTGTGTGTGTGTGTGTGTGTGTGTGGTACTGGGGATTATACCCAGGGGAATTCTACCTCAAAGCGACACTACCAGCCCCATTTTTTTTTTATTGAAACAGGGTTCTGCTAAGTTGCTGAGGGCCTTGCTAAGTTGCTGAGGCTAGCCTCAAACCTGCAATCCCCCTGTCTCAGCCTCCCAAGTACTGGGATTACAGGTGTGTGCCACCATGCCTGGCTCTCTCCAGGTTTCTCAAGGTAGGCAGTCAGCCACTTTGCTCACTGTTTCGTGCCCAGCACGCGGCACCTGGAACATCGCCTGGCACATCCGAGGTGCTTGGTAATATTCAGAGAATGAGTGAACAGCAGGCTCCATAGCTGAGGACCCAAGCCAGACGGTCCCTGTCACAGCTCAAGGAGTTTGCAGTGCAGGGACAGAGACCCACCCAGGAGGCCACCATGTTGGGAGACCGTGCCACAGTTGGGTGCTCAACCATAAAAGCCGCCTTGATGTGTGACCTGATATTAGGAGGCACTATCCCTTGCTCTGAGGCTCACCTCCTCTAAAAGTTGGGATTTTTGGGGGGGCACTGGAGATTGAACCCAAGGGGCATTCTACCTTCAAGCTATACCCCCAGCCCTATTATTTATTTATTTATTTATTTATTTATTTATTTATTTATTTATTGCAGTACTGGGGATTGAGCCCAGGGGCATCTCTTAACTACACCCCCAGCCCTTTTTATTTTTTTGTTTGGAAATAGGGTCTTGCTAGGCTTCTGAGGCTGTCCTCGAACCTGCGATCCTCTTGTCTCAGCCTCCCAAGTACTGGGATTACAAGTGTGCACCACCATGCCAGGTTTATTTTTTTATTTTGAAACAGTGTCTCACTAAGTTGCCGAGGGCCTAAATTGATGAGGCTGACCTTGGACCTGCAATCCTGTCTCAGTCTCCCACATACTGGAATTACAGGTGTGTGTCACCACACCCAGCTTAAAAATTTGGATTCTTATTTCTAGGAAATGGAAGGTCTGGGGTGCTGGGGTGCGGGGGAACTTGTCCCTGAGCTAGACACTAGAGAGCACCATTGGTTTTTACCACCCCACCCCCTTTTTTGGTAGTGGGTATTGAACCCAGGGGTATTCTATCTCCGAGCTACACCCCCAGCTCTATTTTTTCTTTTTTTTTTTGTACTGGGGATTGAACCCAGAGGCATTCTACCTCCGAGCTACACCCCTAGCCCAATTTTATTTCTTATTTGGAAATGAGGGTCTCACTAGGTTATTGAGAACCTCGCTAAGTTGCCGAGGCTGGCTTCGAACCTGCGATCCTTCTGTCTCAGCCTCCCAAGTCCTGGGTTTACAAGCATGTGCCACCATGCCCAGCTCTTTTTTTTGAGACAGGATCTCACTAAGTTGCTGAGGATATTGTTAGGTTGCTAAGGCTGGCCTCGAAACTGCAATCCTCCTGTCTCAGCTTCCCAAGTACTTGGATTACAGGTTTGTGCCACCACACCTCCTATCCCCTCCCCAGCTTTTACATAGATAACCTCCCCTCTGCTAGGCAGGCATTGTTTGTCCTGAGGTCTGAGGACCAGAGGCTCAGAGAGGCCAAGAGATTGGCCTGAGTCAGGGAGAAGCCGCTGACACCTTGGAGGCCTCCCTCAAACTTCTCTTCCTTGGACCTCTGTGGTGTCACCAACTCCAGGCCTTCCTTTGATGCCCCCAGCAGGGCGTCCTGTCCTGGGCTCAGGCCTGGGGGTGGGCTGCTGAGGCCTCTGTTTATGTCTTCCAAGGCCTGGGATTCAGCACATGCCTCCTTCAATGCCCTAGGCCATCTGTGCCTGTGCACCCCTCTGAACCGCTAAATCAAAGTGCCCCAAATGTCACCAGCGTCCCACCTGCTGCCCGCAGAGCAGTCCCAGCCTGAACCTTTCTGTTCCCAGCAGTCTCCAGGTTCAAAGATTTATTTTTCTTCTGTGTCCCCTCTTCTCTCCCTCCTACGGGGTCCTGCTGGTCTTTTGGACTTTCTGTCCCACTGTCAGAAGCTCAGGTCCTGGTGCCTTCGTGAGCCTCATGCTGGTTCCCAGGGATCAGGGGTCCCTTCCTGAGTGTCAAGTCATCTGCTCCAGAACTGGGAAATGTCTCATAGAAACAGCAGAACTAGGGATGGGCCTTAAAGGTGTGTGTGTGTGTGTGTGTGTGTGTGTGTGTGTGTGTGTGTTGAGGGGTGTAAGAGCAAGAAAGACAGGATGTCATGGAGCCGCCCAGGCTGCAGTGGAGTGGTGATGAGGGGCAGGGGGGCAGCAGGAAGGAGGGAGGTGGGGGTGGAGGGCCCTGCATGCAAGGACTTACGTGTGGGGAGGGATGTCCCTAGCATGAGAGCTAAAGATGGGGATAGGTGGCTGGAGGGGTGGAGGGTTTTTGGGTCCATCCAGCCCCAGGAGGGATCCCTCTCCATTCTCTTCTCCCTAAGGACACCCCAGGCTGCAGATGGGGCCAGGCAGGGGTCCTGTGGGCCCCATGCCCAGCTCCTGGCCCACCTGCTCTTACCCAAGTTCCTGGTCTCTCGGAGATCTGGGCCATTGTGGAAGGGTTTGGACGCTCCCACGTACCAGTGCCACCTGCCCCCACAGGAGAGTCTGATTGTAGGGGGCTCGTGATGGCCCCACTGATATGACTAAGAGGGGCCTGGGGAACACCAGCGGCCAGGCTGGGTACACAGGCTCCTGGCGTGGGCTCACCTGAGTGGGCTAAAGTGGGCCCAGTAAGAGCCTCGGTACAGACCTCCTTGTGATCCCAGCTGTCAAACAGCTGACTCTTTCCAAGGGTCCGGATCAGGAGACCTGGGTTCTGTGCTATGTGACCTTAGCCTAGTAACTTCCCATTTCTGGGCCTCGGGTTCCCTGTGCAGTATGAGGTTGGTCTAAGGATCTTTTCCCATGTTCTCTCCATATTTGGCAAGTGTGATCTATGGAACCAAAGTCCTCTGAAGAAGCTGAGACTCTCTTTAAGATCCTGCAGACTGGCTGTGTAGAACATGGTGATGGCGGAGAGATGGAATGTTGCAGGTCAAGAGCCTAAATTATTGCTGGACGTGGTAGTGCAAGCCTGTAATCCAAGTACCTGGGAGGCTGAGATAGGAGGATTGCAGGCTCAAGGCCAGCCTCAGCAACTTAGTGAGACCCTGTTTCAAAACAAAAAATAAAAGGGCTGGGGATGTAGCTCAGTTGTAGAGCACCCTGGATTCATTCCCCACTACTACTACTACTACTACTACTACTACTACTACAACAACTACTACTACTACTACTACTACACACACACACACACACACACACACACACACACACACAGCCAAAATTATGGTGGGCTATCTTAGTTCCTTTAATAGCCCTTTTACTCTCAACCTCTGTATCAGAGTTAACATCCTTGTGCCTATATTAGATAAAACTCTGGGACCATAGCCGGGCATGGTGGTGCACAACTATAATCTCAGTACTTGGGAGGCTGAGACAGGAGGATCACAGGTTTGTGGCCAGCCTCAGCTACTTAGTGAGACCCTCCGCAACTTAGTGAGACCCTGTTTCACAATAAAGAATAAAAAATAGGACTGGGGGTATAGCTCGGAGGTAGAACGCCCCTGGGTTCAATCCCCTGTACCACAAAAACAAAAAACAAACTGGGGCCTCATCACTGAGCTTACAGACCTGTAGCCTCCACCATCCCTAAAGCTAATGTGATAAGATGCATCTGAAACCAGTAGAAAAGATGTCCCCACTTTGCTGAAGCCCACCAACCTGATATGTTTGGTAAATGTATTAATTTATGGCCTTCTTTGTTCTGAATTCGGTTCATGTACCTCTTCCACACGGGAACATGTCACCAGGGGAACTTTAATCCACGTTCCAAGGCTAGGGTCACTCATATTTGGCTCAGAATAAACTGTTTTCATATTTCCTTAAAGCAGAGTTATCTTATTGTTGACAAATTCATTCGAATGCCCCAACCCTCGGTGGAGGGATTTGCATTGTGTGATAGGCAGTCGGAAGGGGAGGGCTGTCCTGCTGTCCTGCTGTCCTGCTCATCATGTGCCACAGGTGGCCACGCCCACTCCTGGAGATTTCACTCAGCCCTGGGGAATTAGGGCCCGCGGTCAGGTCCTCTCACACAGTGCCAGACAGCCAAGCTTAGGGGAATGCAGGAGGGTGACAGGAGACGAGACTGGGGAATGAGATCAGGGTCAGGCTTGGCGGTCACATTTACACGTATGTGTATGTTTGGCATGTATTTGGGTACAGATAAGCTTATGCATGTTTTGTGTGTATAATGAATTCATGTAGGTGTGTGCTTTAACCGCATTTTTGTGGGTGTGATACCAAACCGGTAGGTTCTTGTGCTCTCTCCATCAGAAGAATCAGACAGAGGCGCAACAGCAATGGGAACAAAACCATTTTATTTATTGGGGGGTCTTGTGTGAACAGAAGGGAGGCCCAGCACCAACCCAGGAGAGTGTCAGGCTGGTTCCCAGGATGAAGGAGAGAACTGGTTTTTATTTATGTGGTTAGGGCTGTTAGCAAGGGGGGGGGGCTAAGGACTTAGGAATGTTAATTGGCTTTAAGTACCTCTCAAAAAGTGTTGTGGTTTTTTTTTCTTCTTTTTTGTGAGGTCATTTTAGCTCCTGAGGAAGAAGGCAAGGCCAGTCTATCAGCCTGGAGCAAAACTAGTTTTTCATATAGATGTCACGGCCTTATAAACTTCTCTGCTTTGTGACAAAGATGAGTTCTGCAGCTGTTAAGAGAGCCCATGGCTGGGGAGTAGAAAAGAACACAAATCCTGGCAATTGAGTCACGCCCTGGGGAATTGGCTGTTTCTGATGACTCCACAATAGTTTTATCATTTATATTGCTTTGTTAATTTCTAATATCTAGCATCCTTGTCCTAATGATACATCTGGTTTTTCTGGGGAAGGGAGGTACTGGGGATTGAACCCAGGGGCATTCTACCTCCAAGCTACACCCCCAGCCATTTATTTATTTGTTTGTTTGTTTGTCTTCTGAAACAGGGTCTTGCTAGGTTGCTGAGAGTCTCACTAAGCTTCTGAGGCTGTCCTTGAACCTGCGATCCTCCTGTCTCAGCTTCCCAAGTACTGGGATTACTGGCACTGGAAATGCCCGAGCTGTTCCAGTGACCTCTATGGGCAGGAAGCTCTGATTTTCCATCGCTAGAGGCCCGAGTTCCTCTGCCTCTTGACCCCTGGGGGCTACAGCTGGGCTCCCAGGAGGAGTAAGAGCCCCCATCCAGGAGGCAGTTTGGATATGACTTGGCATGGCACTGGGCAGAGTTGGCAGGCCAGCCTTGGGAGAACTTTTTAAAGGTTTTTGGCCAAAGGGGACCTCTAAGCTCAAAATGGGACTGTGGAGCAGGTCCCAGGTAGCCTCTCCCCTGTCCTGGCAGTGGTGTGAGATCCCCCAGAAGCCAGGCTTCAGTTCCAGCTTGGGGTGCTATTATTGCAACTGGCTGTTGTCTAGCACAGAGCGACATATCAGAGCTCAGACCAGGGGAGGTGCCCCTGTGGGTCCTAGCACCCAGCTCCAAGGCCCCCCACATGCCCACATTCCATGCTTGCAGGAACCTCGCCCTGCAGGTGTCGTCCCGCCTCCTGCCCTTCTGCAGGCCTCCCTCGGTCCCACTCAGCTGAGTGGAGCAGGCGCCTTCGAGCAGGGAAGCATGGGCTTTGGGACTTCAAGTGGGAAAACTCTTATACACCCTCTCAGCTCTGCCACACGTCCTGGGTGACTGCAGAGCTGCTTGCCCATGCCTAGGGCAGGCCTTCCTCACTTCCAGCTAGGCCCACCGCAGCCCTCTCTTTTCTACTAGCCTCCATCCATGTTCCCTGCTGCCTTGGTGAAGCCCTTGCCTGGTGACTCTGCTCCAGGAAGTCTCTCCTCAGACCCCCCCCCCCAAGGCTCCCCTTGCACTGTGAGTACATCAGAGGGCCTGCTCTTTTTGATCTTTGTGCTCAGGGGCCTAGCACAGGCCTAGAACTCAGGTATTTGCTCCGAGGGTTTGTTAAATGAAAGTGAGTGGACATGTGAAGGATGGTGCCTCCGGGCTGAGTGCACTGGGCTCTCTAGGACTTATCTAGCATTGTCACTATCTGCAAACCGGCTTCCCTCCAGCTCTGAGTTCCCTGGAGCACAAGAGAGAGCCTTTTCCCTCCAGCGGCCCCAGAGCAGACCTGTCCTGCCGCAGGGAAGGGCTGCAGAGTGCAGGGTGTGATTCTGCTTCTCTGCTGCCCCCAGCTGTCCAAGCAGGAAAATTGATAAAGTCTGGAAGCTTCTCCGGCTGCCTCAGGTGCTGCCTTGCCCGGGGACTGGGTGGGGGGAGAGGTTCTGGCACGCAGGGACTAATGGCTTTCCCTTATGCTGACTGAGCAGAGGTCAAAGTGAATGGCTCCCTCCTTCCCTGGAAGGGTTACAGCTCAGTGTCTGACTGATCCCCGGCTCCCCAGCTTGCTGGCCCATGCTGGGATGGGGGCTCCTTCAGCTCCTGAAGTGTTCTTGGTCTCCATCCTCCATCACAGCTTTCCAGCACGTGCCATGACATTTCCTCCTCCTCTTCCTCCACCTCTTTCTTCTTTTTGGTGCTGGGGATTGAACCCAGGAGCATTCTACCTCTGAGCCTCCAGCCATTTTTAAAATGTTTAATTCTGAAACAGGGTCTCACTAAGTTGCTGATGCTCACCTCATACCTGCAATTCTCCTGTCTCAGCCTCCCAAGTACTGATATTACAGGCACTTGCCACCGTGTGTGTGTGTGTGTGTGTGTGTGTGTGTGTGTGTGTGTGTGTTACTGGGGATTGAACCCAGGGGGATTTTTACCTCTGAGCTACACCCCGTCCCTTTTTTTTTTTTTTTTTGAAACAAGGTCTTGTTACGTTATTCATGCTGGCCTTGAACCTGCAATCCTCCTATCTCAGCCTCCAAAGTACTGGGATTATAGGTGTGTACCACAGTGCCTGGCCATGACAATTTTTCTTCTTTTTCTTTTTGTGGTACTGAGGATTGAACCCAGGGGCATTCTACCTCAGAGCTACACCCCCAGCCCTTTTTATTTTTGTTCTGAAACAGGGTCTTGCTGGGTTGCTGAGTCTCACTACTTGCTGAGGCTGTCCTTGAACCTGTGATCCTCCTATCTCAGACTCCCAAATACTGGGATTACAGGTGTGCACCACCACACCTGACTTGGTTATAACAGTTTTTTGTGTGTCTATTTCCCCACTAGTCTGAACTCCCTCAGGGCAGAGATCCCTTGTTCACTTCTTTGTTGGACAAATATTTATTGAATGGCAGGCCCCGTGCTGGGGCTCCTTGTGCACATATGGCTTACCTCATGGCCTACCTCTGGCCTCAGCCTGGGGCTGGGCAGATTCAGTGACAGTTTGCAGACAAGGGACATATCATTGACAAGCAAATGGGGGAGGAGCTTGGGGGCCCCTCCAGGTCCTCTAAAACATATAGGGGTGAGAAATGATTCTACTCCGACCTGACTCCAGGCTGCCCTTGTGTTGTGGCCAGAACAAAGGAAAGTCCAGGGGAACAGAGACAAGGGCAGCCAGTCTCAGGGCAGTAGCAGGCTTGCTGTTGGCTGCGGTCTACCATCTGCCTCCCTGGAGCCCCAGAGGTAAAGCCAGGGTGGGAGGGGACAGCTGGGCCTAATGACCTAAGGACACTCACAGCTCTGCTACTCAGGGACCAGTGAGCCCCTCCACCCCAAGCCGGGCCACCCCCAAGGCCCAGGGCTTCTGCAGTTCTAGCTAGACCATCCATGTAGGAAGGCCAAAAAACAAGGGACGTGATCCTGCCATGCTGAGAGCAGATGCCCTTCACATCTGCTTCTGGTGCAGGCCCAGAACGTGGCGAAGATGTCTAAGAACGTGCAGCTGTCTGTGCTCACAAAGCCCCACTGAGGCAAAAGCGCTGGGTGTGGCTGGAGTCAAAAGCCCCAGGCTGGGCCCTGCCAGCCTTGCTCAGTGCCCTGGCGCATCCTGGCTACATCCGAGAACCAGCTCCTTGGCTGCCAGCCCCACTTCCCATCCAGGTCAGGCACCAACCTCTCGCCTTCAGTCCCCACCTCCTTGCCGCAGGCAGGTACTTTCTTGCTCAGGTCTCAGTGACCATGATCTGGGCATGTGTCTGTCACTGGCTCTCCTTCACCAGGAAGGGTGGGTTTGGGGTGAAGTGTTTTATCCACCTCGATACATTGGACCTCAGAAAGCCAGCCCAGAGTGGGCCATTGTTGTGGGCCTTGTTAGTAGTCATCAGCTTTGAGGTCACTTCGGTCCAGTTTGGGGGGGGCATAAACTGCCCACCCAAGTGGAGATTTCTGCATGCAGACAAAGCTCCAAGGACCAAATGAGACCATGAGACTGATAAGCAAAGACCCTGACAACTTGTTTACCCTTTCCTTACCTGATTCATCTGTGACTACTTTGATGTTTTTCCCTGACTCACCCCATGACTGCTTTGCTATCTCCTATGATTAATTATTCTTACAACGGTTTGGTTATAACTGTCAATAAAAGTGGGACACTGATGGAAGGAAGGTGAGAAGAGATAACTTCTCCTCCCGGGCTCCCCAGATCTTGTCATGTTGACTCCATTGTCATTCATGTGAGAGAATTCTTCAATCCAACATCAACACCATCCGCTACAGGCCATCCGGCTCCTGGACAAGCAAGAGCCATGCAAAACACCTGCACGGCTGGCACGCCTTCCTGACGTGGGCCCGCCATGAGCGGCCCCAGCTGACGTCTGATCAGAAGCCATGCGCTGAGCCGGCCAGGCCATTGGCTCAGCCACACTTCCTTTCCTTGCCCTGCACCAACATCTCCTGGGCTGGGCTCACCTGCCAACCAGCTCCCGGGCAATCTGGCTGTGGAAGACACTGATGGTAGATCAGCCAACAAGCGCAGGAGCCAGGGCTCTTCTCCCCGCCCTCTTGCTTCTGGCGACATCACTGCCAGTGCCCGCGTCACTTCTTGGCCTTTGGTCCTGCTGGCAGGCCTCTCGTCGGGGTCAGCTCTGGCTACACCCCTCCTTGCTGGGGGCAGCAGAGGCCTCCTACGGTCGTCCACCCTGTCTTGCCTTTCCAGTTCTCCTGGCACTTTTGCCATACCATGCCAACGCTAGGTCCCTGCTCCTGCCCCCGGCGTGGGCTGTTGGCCTGACCTGACCCTGGTCCCTCTCTCCTCTTTGCCCCCACACCATGCGCTCCCACTGCCCCAATCTCCGCGCAATCTTCCCCAGCCAGACCACAAAGAAGCCACACACTGTGACAGGTTGGAGGCCGGTTCTTTATACAAAGGTCAGCAACACGATAGACCATGAGCATGCTGCTGCAGGTCACACTGCTGGGCGGCAGAGTCTGGGGAGGGGGCGGCCCAGGGGCTTCCCAGCACAGACACACGGACACTGCAGAAGCCAGGGCACGCATACAATGACAGGAAGGAAAGTGGGGCTGGAAAGAGCGCCATGACGACCCTCTCCTCCATCTCCTCCATCTCCTCCGTGTCCTCTAGCCTGAGGCTAAGAACCAACTGTGCTACTTAGGGCCCTATGACTTCAGGTAAGCACAGAATGGCTCACTCTCTGTATATGTAAACTGAGTCAATGAACTGTACCTCACAGAGCTGACGAGACCATAAGTGAGACTGAAATAGGGACGTTTATCAAAGTACTAGACACAGAGCCTGGCACATAGAGGTATTCGATAAATAATTTGTCAAGAACATTTAGCTCAGACAGGACCTTCCTCAGAAGGCCAAGAGGTGAGATAACTTCCCTAGAAATTCTCTCAGGGCACTGGGACCTTGGAGGACTCCTTGGAGCCTACAGCTACTGGAGTACCTGGGGCCCCAGAATACACCGTGCCAGGGCAACTGACGGGCATGGGGGGCTGAACCCCCAGAGAGGTCCCCACAGAAGCTGGGTAGACACTGGAATTGGGGCTTGAACCGAAATGGTTCTGCACATAACACAGGCCGGAGGCAGGCTGGTAGGGAGGCAGGCTGGGCATGTGCCCAGGAGTGCAGGTTGGCCAGGAGGCCAGTTTCTGGCCAGTGGTGTGCTGCATCTGGGTGACAGGGTGGCTTGGGGACAGATGAGGATGGCAGCTCTGTGTGGGGTAGGAGCCGGGCACAGGGTTCAGCCTGGAAAGGAACAAGAGACAAAATGGTCATTCAGCTAGCAGTGACAAGGTACGTCTTGTCACTCCACACAAGAGAGGGAGCTACTGTCCTACTCTGTACTATGACAAGCTCTGGACATTTTCTGTGACTAGCTCTAGGAACCCAGTGAGGAAAAGAGTTAATCTCTGGGAACAGATGCCCAGAGAGCAAGTCAGTGGTATGAAGGGATGTGGGGCCTGTGACAGCGACCATCTATGGTATGACCTCCTCGCAGCTGTCACCTACCAGGTGGAGGGATGGGGTCTGGTCCCCCAGGCAGGCTGGCAGCCGTGGCTGGCTCAGAAATTCCACCCAAAGCGCTCCACCATGTGGGCTCTATAGGAGCAACGTGGCGCTGGGTCCGACCACCTGCTGTGAGATTTTCTGTGGCCTTAGGAGTGAAGACCCAGCTGGGCTGGTGACGCAAACCTGTAATCCCAGTACTTGGGAGGCTGAGACAAGAGGATCACAGGTTCACAGCCAGCCTCAGCACTGTAGCGAGACTCAGCAACCAAGTGAGACCCTGTTCCAAAACAAAAACTAAAAAAAGGGCTGGGAGTGTACCTTAGAGGTAGAGTGCTCTTGAGTTTAATCCCCAGTACAGGAAGGAAGGAAGGAAGGGAGGAAGGAAGGAAGGAGAGCGAAGACCTGCTGGCTGGCAGGTACCGGCCTGACAGATGGGGGCGCTGTCTCTGTTGAGGTCAAAGCCCCCACCACAGACCACACAGCTAGGACAACAGGTGGAGACACACTATAAGGGTTTCATCTTTTGAACTCTTGAACAAAGTTTCAAACGTGGAGAATGAACGTCAACACCACTGATGTTTGTGGCAGGTGACTGGACTGAATTTGTACACGTTTCAGTGAAAACCCGACCTTACAGCTGTTTAAGTTCAGGCACAGGACTCTTCAAGTACCACTTCTCATGTCATTAAAAAGATTTGTTTTCGAGCCGGGCGTGGTGGCACACGCTTGTAATCCCAGTACTTAGGAGGTGGAGACCGGAGGATCCAGGTTTGCAGCCAGCCTCAGCTACTTTAGTGAGGCCCTCCACAACTTCGTGAGACCTGGTTTCAAAATAAAGGATAAAAAATAGGGCCGGGGGTGTAGCTCGGAGGTAGAATGCCCCGGGTTCAATCCCCGGTACCGCAAAAAAAAAAAAAAAATTTGTTTTCACTTGGGGCTGGGGGTGTGGCTCAGTGGTAGAGTACTTGCCTGGCAAGTATGAGCCCTGGGTTCCATCCCCAGCACTGCAAAAACAAAACAAAACAAGTTTCTTTTTTTTTTGCGGTGCCGGGGATTGAACCCAGGGGCATTCTACTTCTGGGCTACACCCCCAGCCCTATTTTTGATTCTTTATTTGGAAACAGGGTCTCACTAAGTTGCGGAGGGCCTCACTAAGTAGCTGAGGCTGGCCGCGAACCTGGATCCTCCTGTCTCAGCCTCCCAGGTACTGGGATTACAAGCGTGCGCCACCATGCCTGGCTAGAAACAAGTTTCTTAACAAGAGCAACCAGGGAGACAAGTGCCCAGATGGCTGTCTCCCTACCAAAATAAACATGTGCGCTGTAATGCCACCTTTGACCCATTGTTAAGCACCTGAAACACAATGTTCTGTTCTGGGCGTCTATGGCAGGCCCTGGCAAAGAGGGATTGGACACCAGCCACACGAAGAACTCAGGAGGAACAGAAGGGGCCACCATCTCCCCCTGCCCCATCTGCCTGTCACTGAAGCAGGACCAGACCTGGCACCAGGGCCACAGCTTCAGAGAGGCCGAGTGTCATTCAGGAGGGAAGAACTTTCTCACTGGGGCTGCCTGGGAGAGCAGTCCATTCAGTAGGGGTGTGTGAGTTGTGGCTGATAACCAGTATCAGCTATCACAGAGGGGATGCCCTCCCAGGGTAAAGTTTACACCCCAAGCCCCTGAAGCCCTCTCAAGATTCTATGGAAGCCGGGCTTGGCGGTGCACGCCTGCAATCCCAATATTTGGGAGGCTGAGACAGGAGGTTTGCAGGTTCAAGGACCTTCAGCAACATAGTGAGACTCTCAGCAACCTAGCAAAACCCTGTTTCCAAACAAAAAATAAAAGGGCTGGGGTTTTGCTCAGAGGTAGAATGCCCCTGGGTTCAATGCCAAGTAATGGGGGGGAGGGGAGAGATTCCAAGAGAACACTTTAAAAACCACACAACACCTCATTTTAAATTTAAATAGTCTCTCCCATATTGAGACCCTGGGATTATTTGCCCAAAGCAAAAAAGGTAGGTTTACATTTCTGCTTTCCCCAGTCCCCATTCCTGTCTTTATTTATTTATTATTTTTTTTGGCGGTACCGGGGATTGAACCCAGGGGCATTCTACCTCCAAGCTAAACCCAGCCCTATTTTAATCTGGAAACAGGGTCTTGCTAAGTTATTAAAGGCCTCACTAAATTGCTGAGGCTGGCTTCGAATCTGTGATTTTCCTGTCTCAGCCTCCCAAGTATTATAGGTGTGCACCACCATGCCCAGCTCAGTCCCTTCTTTAGACAGTGGTGCAGCAGCCAGAGCGCTTAGATGACATTTTGTTTTGTTTTTGCAGTGCTGGGGATGGAACCCGGGGCCTCACGCATGCTAGACAAGCGTTCTTCCACTGAGTTGCACCCAGTCCCTAGTTGCATGTAGCTTTTCAATCTGTCACCTCCCCCATTCCTTTATGACCCACGGTGAACCCGGTACACCCTTTTCCAGGCAACGGAGTTGCTTTAAGAATAAGACTGATGAGTTCTGTAACTTACTTCCGGCTCTGGGCTGCCCTTCTTTCAGCTGTAGACCCGGAGACATACTTGAGCACAGATATCCTCCGCATGAGGCTGAAGGGGAACTTCTGGTCGAGCTTCAGTGCGACTCGCTCTGAGAGGTCGATGGAATAGCAGTATGTGAGGCCATCTGAGGTGGGCGTATTAAGTCAAACTGGAGGCAGCAAAAGGGAGGCGTGCTGAACGCCCCCATGAAAGAACATGGGCTCCCAAGCTAGTCTACAGAGGCGTCCATGCTAATTCCACCAAACTCCGGCTGGAGTTTCAAGTACAGGGGAAACCCAGGGTAAAAGTCGCCGTCCACTGTACCTTACAGGGAACTCGGCCCAGCAACGGAGGTGGGCACGTGGTGTCAACGCTTCGCTCTCCCCGATACCAGCCCATGCCCCATACCTGTCCTTGTAGAGGGAAGGGACACAAGGCTGTCCTACTATCCCCCAAGGGGACCAACATCTTCTTGTATTTTTCCCCCAAGTAGAAAGCACCCTGCTTCAATGTGACCAAATGGGCTTTCCATGCTTCTTTGCCATACCCTGCCACCGTCCCCAGCATCCCAGTCATTTATTTCTTTATTTTTTTGCGGTACCGGGGATTAAACTCAGGGCGTTCTACCTCCAAGCTACACCCTCAGCCCTATTTTTTATTCTTTATTTGGAAACAGGGTCTCGCTAAGTTGTGGAAAACCTCACTAAGTAGCTGAGGCTGGCCGCGAACCCGAATCCTCCAGTCTCAGCCTCCCAAGGACTGGGATTACAAGCGTGCGCCACGCCTGTCTAGCATCCCAGTCATCTAATCTGCGTCAGTCACCACTGTCTACACAGTCACAGAAATTTAACCTTCATTTGTTCATTTCCTTTCAAGGAACATTAAACACCTAGTATGCACCTGGACTACGGAATAAGAACAGGTTGAGTGTCCTTTATTCAAAATGGTCGGAACCAGAAGTATTTCAGATTTTGGAATATTTGCCTATATAAAATGAGATATCTTGGGGATGGGAATGTTTAACACAAAAATTATTTGTTTTATCTTTACCTTATACACGTGGACTAAAGGTTATTTTACATAATATTTTTAGTGCACCCGTGTTTTGACTGAGACCTGTCATATAAGGTCAGGTGTGAAATTTTCCACTTGTGGTATCATGTTGGTACTCAAAAAGTTTCAGATTTTGGATTTCATATGTTTGGACTAGGGATATTCAATCTGTAATAAGTCTCAAACAAGGAATGAGTAACTGGGGTAGAATAAGTAGTGATAAGCAAAAGCCGGAAGACACGCTAGAGACCCTAACACTGAAGAGGTATACACAAGCACACATGACCACAAAAAAGTTTTTTTTTTTTTTAAAAAAAGGATGGAGCCAGATGCAGTGGCGCATGCCTGTAATCCCAGTACTTGGGAGGCTGAAACAGGGAGATTCCAGGTTCAAGGCCAGCCTCAGCAACTTAGTGAGGCCCTCCACAATTTGGTGTTTCATAATAAAAAATAAAATAGGACTGGGGTATAGTTCAGAGGTACAACGCCCCTGGATTCAATCCCTAGTACCTACTCCACCCCACACACATACACTATAAAAAAAAAGTCACCAAGATATACCAAATGTTGGACCAGAAACAATTTAAAAGAATTGCAGTCAGCCGGGTGTGGTGGCACACGCTTGTAATCCCAGTACTTGGGAGGCTGAGACAGGAGGATTGCAGGTTTGCGGCCAGCCTCAGCCTCAGCAACTTATGAGGTCCTCTGCAATTTAGTGAGACCCTGTTTCAAAATAAATAAAAAATCGGGCTGGGGGTGTAGCTCAGAGGTAGAATGCTCCTGAGTTCAATCCCCAGTACCACCAAAAAAAAAAAGAACTGCAGTCATACAAAGAATGTTCTCTAGCCAAGCGTGGTGGCACATGCTTATAATCCCATAAGACAGGAGGTTTACAGGTTCAAGACCAGCCTCAGCAACTTAGCAAGACCCCTGTATCAAAATAAAAAATAAAATTGGGCCGGGAGTGTAGCTCGGAGGTAGAACACCCCCAAGTTCAATCCCCAGCACCCCACACACACAAAATGTTCTCTGCCCACATAAAATTAAATTAGAAATTAAAAAGGAATCTGGAAAATCAACAAATATTTAGAATTAAGTAACTCACATATAAATAACCTTTGAATCGAAGAATAAATACCAAGGAAAATTAGAAAATAGTGTTGGGCCTGGTGGTAATCTCAGCTACTCAGGAGGCTGAGGCAGGAGGACTGAAAGATCAAGGCCAAAGCCGGGCATGGTAGCACATGCTTGTAATCCCAGTTCTTGGGAGGCTGAGATAGGAGGATTGCAGGTTCGTGGCCAGCCTCAGCTACTCAGTGAGGCCCTCTGCAACTTGGTGAGGCCCTATTTCAAAATAAAGAATAAAAAATAAGGCTGGGGGTATAGCTCAGAGGTAGAATGCCCCTGGGTTCAATCCCCAGTAACACACACACACACACACACACACACACACACACAAAGATCAAGAGCCAGGTGTGGTGGCACATGCCAGTAATCCCAGTACTTGGGAGACTGAGACAGTAAGATCATAGGTTCGAGGATAGCCTCGGCAAGTAGTGAGATTCTCATCAACCTAACAAAACCCTATTTCCAAATAAGAAATAAAATCGGGTTGGGGGTGTAGCTCAAAGGTAGAATGCCTCTGGGTTCAATCCCCAGTACCAAAAAAAAAAAGATCAAGGCCAGCTTGAGTAACTTAGCAAGACAATGCCTCAAAGTAAAAAATTAAAAGGTATGAGGATGTAGCTCAGTGGCAGAGTGCCCCTGGGTTCAATGCCCAGTACTAAAAAAAAAAAAAAATTAACTGATAATGAAAACACAACATATCAAAGCTATGAGATACATCTAAAGTAGTAATTGCAGAAGAGTTTATAGCTTTAGATTTTTATATTAGGAAATAAAAGTTTAAAATAAATGAAACTAAATTTAAAAATAAGAGCTATGTTATCAACCACTAGTATTTATATGGAACCTCTCCTAATAGTGTACAAAATCATAAATTGGACCTGGGTGTAGTGACACAGCCTCCCAAGTAATCCCAGTACTTGGGAGACCGAAACAGGAGGATCGCAGGTTCGAGGACAACCTCAGCAAGTAGTGAGACCCTCAGTACCCTAGCAAGTCCATGTTTCAAAACAAAAAATAAAATTGGACTGGGGAGGTGTAGCTCGGAGGTAGAATGCCCCTGGGTTCAATTCCCAGTACCACAAAAACAACAACAAAAAATCATAAATCGGAAGATATTTTATGAGTATATCTTGTGTGGGGGGGTACTAGGGATTGAACCCAGGGGCATTCTACCTCTGAACTATACCCCCAGCCCGATTTTATTTTTTATTTTGAAACAAGGTCTCGTTAAATTGCTGAAGGACTCCCTAAGTTGCTGAGGCTGTCTGCGAACCTACAATTCTCCTGTCTCAGTCTCTCAAGTACTGGGATTACAAGCATGTGCCACCACACCTGGCCTAGGATTATATCTTGTCTAACCCCCAGCCCTATATTTCTGATGTTTAAGAAAGTAACCCCACTTTGTAATTTAGATTTTTTTCCCTCTGATTGCCAGAACACAAAGGCTGGAAAGCTCATCCTAAGTTTTTAACCACCCATATAGTAAAAGTCTTCTTTCATTTGTTTTTTTCCCAGCAAAAAAGACCAAACCAAATAAAACAGTAACAAAAACCAAACACATCTAGGGCTGGGGGTGTAGCTCAACAGTGAAATGCTTGTCCAGCACGTGTGAGGCTTTGGGTTCAATTCCCAGCACTGCAAAGAAACAAAATACAAAACCCAAACAAATCTGTTTCCCATCCCTTTCATAAATAGCATCTCCATCTTATGGGCATCTCAGACTCTTTTTTTTTTTTTTTTTTGCGGTACCAGGGATTGAACGCAGGGGTGTTCTACCTCCGCGCTACACCCCCAGCCCTATTTTTTATACTTTATTTTGAAACCGGGTCTCACGAAGTTGCGGAGGGCCTCACTAAGTAGAGAGAGACAGGAAGAGAGAGAGAGAGCTGAGGCTGGCCGCGAGCCTGGATCCTCCGGTCTCCGCCTCCCAAAGTACTGGGATTACAAGCATGCGCCACCACGCCCGGCCTTCAGACTCTTCCAATGAAAATTCTTATTATTCAAATGTAGGTTTCCACCTCAGTTTACAAGAAAAAAAAAAAACCAATCAGTATATTTTACCAACTGGCAGTGCTAAGCTGGCGTGAGGAGATAACTCTGTTGATATTTTTTTTTTTTGTGGTACTGGGGATTGAACCCAGGGGCCTTCTACCTCTGAGCTATACCCCCAGACCTGCTTTATTTTTTATTTGGAAAAAGGGTCTCACTAAGTTGTGGAGGGCCTCACTAAGTAGCTGAGTCTGGCCGCGAACCTGTGATCCTCTTGTCTCAGCCTCCCAAGTACTGGGATTACAAGTGCGCACCACAACGCCCGGTTGATATTTTTCAGATAAAAGGAAATTCTGGTCCAGACTGGGGAGGTGAACTGCCCAAGGCTCCCTGGTTTTCAAAGCTGAAGCTAGAACCTAGGCTGCCTACATCTGAGCCCAGGGCTATCTACCTGATCCCCAGCCCCTCCCACTGGATTTACCCGTCCACATTACTGCACAGTTCTCTTTTAGGAAGGATACACGTTAGCCCAACCAAAAGGCCACAGACATTACTCAGGAAAGAGGTCTGGGGGATGAGCCAAGAGGCACCCAGCAGCAGCCATGGCACCAGTACCGAGGGCACCACCACCCCAAACACCAGGGCCCGCTTCATCCGAGAGCGGACGGAGGTGACTCCCAGCATGGCAAAAGCCACTGGGGTGAAGCCCCTGGCATCCTCCACCTCTCCTAGCCTTGATATCGATAACACAGTCTCAAACAACAGGAAGATGATGGCGGAGAAGACGGCGAAGATCAAGGTGAAGAAGCAGTGGCGGACGGTACCCACAGTTCTCTCAAAATTGCCAGCAAAGCGCCAGATGATGATAGCACCGCAGAGCAGGGAGACTGGATTCTCATAGACAAAGATGTAGGTCACCAGCCTGTAAACTGAAGAGGGAGCTGGGTTAGAGGCTGAAGGGGGGTTGCTCCAAGGAGGGAAAGCCAGGTTCTAAGCCATCTAAGAGAGTAGCCCCATGAGAGAGATCTGAGGGCTACTGAAAATCGGCAGTAAGCAGTATGGGGCAACAACGAAGGACCCAAGACTTAGAGTAGAGGCATGGATGTCTAATCCCTGCTCTTTCCCAGACCTGGAGCAAGTCAGTAACCAATTTCCATGTGTGAAAAACACTTTTTGTCATGGAGTGGCCTCTGAATTTTTAAAGTGCTTTATAATCCTTTTTTAGATTTTAATGCTGACCTACCTCACTGGGCAGTTTGAGGGTTAATTAATTGTAACAGCTTCAGGGTGAATTGAGTGGGTGTCACTTAACACTCTGTGTGCCAGTCTCCTCAGCTGTAATCCTGACCTCTCCTTCCATAGTGGCTGTTCAGAGGAAGAAAAAAGGGACCATGAATTATTTTGCAGCTATGAGAATTATAATGCTATCATTAATATACAGAAATCAGAAGTCTTCCTTGAAAGTGCTTATCTGGTCTTATAGGTAATGGTTTATGTGCAGTAAGAGAGGAAAAATCATACTTTTATTTTTCTAAATGCAGTTAACTCTAATGTATTTTATATCCTTGTAGGCCAAACACTAAACTAGAGAAGGGAGACGGATGAAATGACAGTAATATTGGATGGGAGTCTAGAGACTTGGAGTGGAATTTTGGCTCAATCACAACCTGGCTGGCTGAACTCAGTCAAGTGCAAGGCCCAGGTCCTCTAGGCTTCAGTTTCCCTGCTGCAAAGTAACAGGGTTGGAGTTGAGGTCTTCAAAGGTTCTTATATAACTAAGGCTCATTTGTCCATGAACCCCACACCCAGGGAAGCTGTGAACTAAAGAAAAAAGGGGGGCCTCAGTTTAAGTCAGCACTTTGCTTCTGTCTGAGGAGGTACGTATCCTGGGTGGAGGGTGGGGGAACAGTCTTAGTTTTGAGCAGGGGAGCAGGCTTTGGAATCATATACCTCAGTCAGGCAGACTCCGGAAGGCTTCAATATCTGAAGATTACTTCATTATTTGTTGAGTACTTCCAAAACTGAAATTCCAAGTATAAATGTGAAACGATTCGAGAAGCAACTCTATATGGTTTGGGGATTATATATCCCAAGGCTCGAGCTCGAAAACATCCCACAATAAAAACAAAAAGCTGAGCTCCTATCTCAATCCCAAGTATAAACGTGAAAAGATTCTAGAAGCAACTCTATATGACTTGGGGATTATATATCCCACGGTTCTAGTTCCAAAGCATCACACAATAAAAACAAAAAGCTGGGTTCCTATCTCAATCGCATGACTTAATAGCTCTTCTATGACTTAATACCTCTGTGATTCTCTGCATTTAGCTTCAATCTTGTCTAAATAATGGGCAACTTAATATGGCCTATGTCATGGAATCCCTGTGAGGATTAAATGAGATTAATGCATGTGAATGTACTTTGCAAAAACAGCAAGAGCAAATCAAATTTCCTATATTCCTCCCCAGAAAAGAATGAGGAAGAAAGGGAGACTAGGGATGTCTTTATGAAGGGATGTTTATACTATACTTAATTGGTCTGTAACCCCCCCAAAAAACAAACACCTCTCCAAAGGCAGAAGACACCCCACCCCCCTCCATGAGCTGGGAACTGGAGTCAGGATTAAGATATAAAGTAGAAGCCCGGCGTGGTGGCGCACGCTTGTAATCCCAGTGTTTGGGAGGCTTAGACAGGAGGATTGCAGATTCGCGGCCAGCCTCAGCTATTTAGTGAGGCCCTCTGCACCTTAGTGAGACCCTGTTTCAAAATAAAGAATACAAAATAGGGTTGGGGTTGTAGCTCGGAGGTAGAATGCCCCTGGGTTCCATCCCTAGCTCGGCAAAAAAAAAAAAAAAAAAAAAAAAAAGCAGAAGACATTTCAAACCTCAAGAAGAATTTTATAGAGGTGGCAACAAACAAAAGCTCAATTGTCGTGATGAAGGTGAAGAAAAAAATATTTTCAATGGGACTTAGGCCTTAAGCAGACGTGGGTGTGTACAGGAAATGGGAGGGGAGAGAAAAAAAACCTTCATCTTCCGGGAGAGATCCAGGAATGGATTTGGGGCCCTGATCCATCTGGAGGCGATAGGGAAGGGAGCAGAATTGGGTAAGGAAGGGATTACAGTGATGACGATGATGAGGCTCTGGTAAGACGTGATATATAGGGAGCAAGAGACAGTGCTGAAGGCTAGACGTCAGTGCGACGAATGGAGATGCGCACGTGGGCAGGAGTAGCCTGGCAGTGAGGCCCGCGGGCGAGCCCTGGGAGGCTGGAGCCTAGGTAGGCGCGGAGTCGGAGGGAAGCGGCTCCGCACGCCATCGAGGCCCCGCCCCTGCTCACCTTGCCAGTTGCGCAGGGCCTCGGAGCGCAGCGACAGGCCCGAGGGCGCCAGGGGCTGCTGCAGCAGGAACAGGCGGGGCCCGGACACCAGCAGCGAGAGCAGGGCGGTGAAGAAGGTGGCGGACGGCACCTCGGGACACAGGCACCAGCTCCGAGACCCGGGTCCCGAAGACGCCATGGCCGCCAGCGTTCCCGCGCTCCGCCTCGGCGCAGACTGCTAGCCCTCGGTTCCTTCCGCCTCCCGTGGCCGTTTCCTTGGCAACAGCGGAGCGGCCAGTCGGAAGCCCCGCCTCCACAAGGCCACGCCCCACGCCGAGCTGGCCAATCCCGTGGCGTCAACTAGCTCTTCCCGGAAGCCGGAAAGAGTATTCTCTGTTCTCCGGCTGGGGCCTGCGTCCTGTCCAATGGCTGCTTCACTGATTTGAGTGCTCTGCCCGGGCTTTGATCTCATCATCCCGGTTCTAGACACCTAAGGGTTATGGGGCCTTACAGTCCACAGAGCCCTTTCACACACACACCCCTTTTTTGGGGATTGAAACCAGGACCATTCTACTTCTGAGCTACACCCCAAGCCCTATTTTATTTTTTTGTTTGGAAACAGAGTCTCACTAAGTTACAGAGGGTCTCACTAAGTTGCTGAGACTGGCCTCGAACCTACAATCCTTCTGTCTCAGCCTCCCAAGTACTGGGATTACAGGAATATGCCACCACACCCAGCTCCACACCCCCATTTATCCGTGTTTATCCCCATTAAACCAAAGGGAAAACTGAGTCTAGAAGGGTCCCTGGGTAATAGTTAAATGCACCCCTGAGCCCAATCCCCAGTCCTGCCAAAAGAAAAAAGAAAGCGTGTTATGATTACTGACTCCGAGAGAAGGGGGCATGCCCCACCATGGGCCACCTGGGGAAGCCCCTGGTCTGTTCAAGAGGCAGGTTGTGCATGGTAGAGACACTATGGGAAAGAGTTTGTACTGGGGATTGAACCCAGGGACATTCTACCTCCGACTTACACTGCCAGCCCTTTTTATTTTTTGTTTTGTTTATTATTTTTATTTTATTTTATTTTATTTTATTTTATTTGCTTTACTGGGGATTGAACCCAGGGAAATTCTACCTCCGAGCTACACCCCCAGACCTATTTTTTATTCTGTATTTTTGAAACAGGGTCTCACTAAGTTGCGGAGGGCCTCACTAAGTAGCTGAGGCTGCCATGAACCTGCGATCCTCCTGTCTAAACCTCTCAAATCTTGAGATTACAAGAGTGTGCCACCACACCTGGCTTATTTTTTTTGAAACAAGGTCTCGCTAGGTTGCTGAGGCTGGTCTCGAACCTGCAATCCTCCTGTCTCAGCCTCCCAAGTACTGAGATTACAGGCGTGCACCATGGCCCCCGGCTTGGGAGAGAGCTTTTATTGTGGTTTCCACAGAAGGCAGTGCTTCCTCTCTGCTTCACCTTTTGTAACTCTCCTTTCATTTTTCATTCCAGTAACACTAGACTGTATGCCATTTTCTGATTGCTTAGTCTTTTTTTTTTTTTTTTTTTTTTTTTTTTTTTTTTTTTTTTTTTTTTTTTTTTTTGCGGTACCGGGGATTGAACCCAGGGGCGTTCTACCTCCGAGCTACACCCCCGGCCCTATTTTTTATACTTTATTTTGAAACCGGGTCTCACGAAGTTGCAGAGGGCCTCACTAAATAGCTGAGGCTGGCCGCAAACCCTGACCTCCTGTCTCAGCCTCCCAAGTACTGGGATTACAAGCATGCGCCACCACGCCCGGCTGATTACTTAGTCTTTGCTCCTGTTTTTCTTTCTTTCTTTTTTTTTTTTGCCTGTAATCACACCCACTTTCCCCATGACTGACTAATAAGAATCATAACAATGATAGCTAACATTCACATGGCCCACACTAAGCAATTGCAATTGTTGCTTGGTATCCATGGGGGGTTGGCTCCAGGATCCCCCCCAAGGATACCAAATTCCAAAGATACTCAAGTATAGTATTGGCATAGAATTTGCATATAGCCTACTTACATCCTCCTGTATACTTTAAGTCATCTCTAGATTATAATAGCTAATAGGATATAAATGTTAGGGACATTGTTATATAGTATTATTTAGGGAATAATGACAAGGAAAAAAGTGCATTTGTTCAGTACTAACGATATTTTTTACCCAAATATTTTTAATCCACAGTTGGTTGAATCCATGGATGTAGAACCTACAGATATGTATGTGTGTGTGTGTGTGTATGCATATATATGCATAAGTATGTATATATAACAATGGGTCAATTTTGTGTGTGTGTGTGTGTGTGATATATATCATACACACAAATCTCTCTCTCTCTCTCTCTCTCTCTCACACACACACACACACACACACACACACACACACACTGGGGATTGACCCCAGGGGTGTTCTACCTCAGAGCCACACCCAGATCACTATTTATGTGTGTGGGGAGGTACTGGGGATTGAACCCAAAGGCATTATACCTCAGAGCTACAGCCCCAGCCCTATTTTATTTTTTATTTTGACACAGGGTCTTGCTAAGTTGTGGAGGGCCTCGCGAGGTTGTTGAGGCTGGCTGTGAACCTGCGATCCTCCCGTCTCAGCCTCCCAAGCACTGGAATTACAAGTGTGCGCCACTGCGCCTGGCACTATTTTGTCTTTTATTTAGAAACAGGGTCTCACTAAGTTGCTGAGGGTCTTGCTAAGTTGCCGATGCTGACTTCAAACCTGCGATCCTCCTGTCTCAGCCTCCCACATACTGGAATTACAAGCGTGCACCACCACACTTATCGGTCACATTTAAATGGATACTGCAAGCCGGGTGTGGTGGCGCACGCTTGTAATCCCAGTACTTTGGGAGGCGGAGACCAGAGGATTCGGGTTCGTGGCCAGCCTCAGTGCGCGCTCTCTCTCTCTCTCTCTCTCTCTCTCTCTCTCTCCCTGTCTCTCTCTCTCTCTCTCTCTCTACTTAGTGAGGCCCTCCGCAACTTCGTGAGACCCGGTTTCAAAATAAAGTGTAAAAAATAGGGCCGGGGGTGTAGCGCGGAGGTAGAACGCCCCTGCGTTCAATCCCCAGTACCGCAAAAAAAATAAATAAATTTAAAAAATAAAAAAATAAATGGATACTGCATATATTTAATTCTGTTCTTGACGCAGCAGTGGGCATGAAAAATAACTAAGGTTTTACTCAACGGGAAACAAACTATGAATCAGGAGTTTGGTGGAACAGCTGAAAATAGCAAATAGGAACTTGAGCTGCCGTCACCCATAACTGGGGCTGGGAAGGAAGAAGAGGGTGGTGGCCCCATCTTCCTACCCTGGTCCAGCAGCTCCAGAGTTTTGCTTCTAGACATGCTCTAAAAAGGGATTTAGGCAAACTGGAGCTTGTCCAACAAAAAGTGACCAGGATTGGGACAGAAAAAGGACTTCCGATCATGTCTGGTGAGGAACAATTTATTACAGGGATCGGGAAACCTCCTGGAGACACTTCCAGGGTCCTGGTCACTGGCTGCCTCTATCTGAAAGGCTCACCTGAAGAGGAAGTAGATGGATTCTGAGTTCCTCCCAAGGGGAAAGCTAAGTCAGAAAGGTAGAAATCTCCAGGAGACACAATTGACTTAAGCAAAAACTTTCTGCCAGTGTGGGTTGTCCGTCCACGGGATGAGCAGCCTTAATGGTAGTGAGCTCTCCATTATTAGAGGTGTGCAAGCAGAGGCTGTCTGGAAACTCAGTGGAAAGATCAAAGAGATGTTCAAGCCATGGAGTGGAGGCTGAAGTGGATGGCTTTTGGAATCTTTTTGGATCCTCAGTGCTAAGATTCCATAAACAAACACAGATGTCTGTGGAGGGTTAACAGATTTACAGTTAACCACTAGTTTGGGGATAATGGCACTTGATCTCCAGGCAGAACAAGAGTTGGGGCAACTTTGTGTGTCCTACGGCCAAAGGCTGTGCAGTCTAATAGAGGCATGCCTGATGGGAGGTGGGAACTACGGTTCATTCATGTGATAAACATTAAATTAGTGCCTCTGTGTGCTAGGCCTTGTACTGAGCACTTTGGGTTTACAAAAGGAGGAGAAGGCCTAGCCTTGTAGAGGACTCTAGTTTACAAAGTACTTTCCCAAAGCACAACTCACCACGTGTAATTCTTTTAAGTTTTTTTTCAGCTGCACATAGTGGTGCACACCTGTAATCCCAGTACTTGGAAGGCTGAGACAGGAGGATCACAGGTTCGCGGCCAGCCTCAGCTACTTCTTAGTAAGGCCCTCCGTAACTTAGGGAGACCCTGTTTCAAAATAAAGAATAAAAGGTAGGGCTGGAGATGTAGCTTGGAGGTAGAATGCTCCTGGGTTCAATCCCCAGTATTGCAAAAAATATATATATATACATATATATATATATATATATATATACATATATATATATATATATACATATATATACATATATGTATTACATATACATATATATACATATATACATTACATATGTATATGTATATATGTATATGTATATATGTATGTTTCAGCTGCATGTGGTGGTGCATGCCTGTAATCCCAGTTCTTGGGAGGCTAAGACAGCAGGATCACAGGTTCGATGACAGCTTCAGCAACTTAGGGAGAACCTGTTTCAAAATAAAAAAAATAAAAAGGGTTGGGATGTAGCTCGGAGGTAGAATGCCCCTGGGTTCAGTCCCCAATACCACACCACACACACACACACACACACACACACACACACACACACACTATGTTTCTATTATTAATTGACTCATAGTAATTGTACATATTTCAAGGCACAGTGTGACATTTCAGTGCACATATACAAAGTATAATGATCAGATCTGGGTAATTGACATATCTACAACCTCAGACATTTACCATTTCTTTGTGCCACATTTAATTCTTAAAATAAATCTGGCAATTTGAAATCAACTCCATTTGTTCATTTTCTTTTGTTTCTGTGGTGCTGGCGATTGAACCCAGGGGCATTCTACCTCTAGCTACACCCCCAGCCCTATTTAATTTTTTTATTTGGAAACAGGGTCTCACTAAATTTCTGAGAGCCTAAGTCGCTGAGGCTCTCCTTGAACCCGCCCTCCTCCTGTCTCAGCCTCCCAAGTGCTGGGATCACAGGTGTGCACCACCATGCCTGGAACTTCATTTTAAGAGAAACACAGAGAAGCAAAATGATTTGGCAAGGTTACACGGCCATTGAGTAGCAAAATGAAAACCCATGCTTGCTCACCTAACAGCAAGTTCATGTTCTTCCTACCATACCAGGGGCTGATAAACTTTGACTGTGGACCCACAGGACCCATGATCCACCTACACAGCATGTTTCCACTTCCCAGTGTGGGGTGGTAGAGTGGGAACTTGACATTTACAACTGAGTCATAGTATAAGGATAGAAATGGGGGTGGGAGGATGGAAATTCCTATTACATCTGCTTTAGTAGTAGGAGTTGGACAATTCATATTTGGATGATAATGTCTTGAAGTTCCTTCCTGGAAGTTATAGACCAAAACCACTTTGAAGCAAAGAGGCCTAGCTACAGACTGTAGAATAAGCTACCTACCACCAACTAAATTAATCATGATGAAGCTAAATGAACAGCAATTTATTTATTTTTATTTAATTAATTCATTTATTTATTTTTGAAACAGGGTATCACTAAGTTGCGGAGGGCCTCACTAAGTAGCTGAGGCTGGCTGCGAACCTGCTACCCTGTCTCAGTCTCCCAAGTACTGGGATTACAAGCGTGCTCCACCACGCCCAGCTATGAACAGAAACTTATCATGTAAAAGCAAGAGCAGCACTATTGGAGAGGATCATCCAGATGCCAAAAAGCATTGGCTGTGTGTCTGTGGGCATATACGCTAGGATTCTTGCAAGGCATCCAACCCTTCTTAGAAGGGTTAAGCCTGGTGCAATGACTCACGCCTATAATCCCAGTACTTGGGAGGCTGAGACAGGAGGATCACAGATTGGAGGACAGCCTCAGAAACTTAGTGAGACTCAGCAATTTAATGAGATTCTGTTTCAAAGTAAAAAATAAAAAGGGCTAAGGGTGTAGCTCAGAGGTAGAACCCCGTGGGTTGAATCCCAGTGCTTGGAATTCCCACCAACAGTGTATGAGAGTGTCAGCTGCTTCACAGCCTCATCATCATCTGGTATGGTCAGTCTTTTTAATTTGATTCCTTCTGCCCAGCATGATGGCACACACCTGTAATTCCAGTACTTGGGAGGCTGAGAAAGGAGGACCATAGGTTCAAAGACACCCTCAGCAGCATAGTGAGACCCTCAGAAACCTAGTGAAACCCTGTTTCAAAACCAAGAATAGACGGGCGTGGTGGTGCACACTTGTAATCCCAGCACTTGGAAGGCTGAGACAGGAGGATCTCAGGTTCGCAGCCAGCCTCAGCTACTTAGTGAGGTCCTCCACAATTTAATGAGACCCTGTTTCAAAATAAAGAATACAAAATAGGGCTGGGGGTGTAGCTCAGAGGTAGAATGCCCCTGGGTTCAATCCCCAGTTCTGCAAAAAAATAAGAATAATTAAATAATTAAAAAATAGGAGGCAGAGACCGGAGGATCCGGGTTCGCGGCCAGCCTCAGCTCTCTCGCTGTCTCTCTCTCTCTCTCTCTCTCTCTCTCTCTCTGTGTCTCTCTCTCTCTCTTCTTAGTGAGGCCCTCCACAACTTCGTGAGACCCGGTTTCAAAATAAAGTATAAAAAATAGGGCCAGGGGTGTAGCGCAGAGGTAGAACGCCCCTGGGTTCAATCCCCGATACCGCAAAAAAATAAAATAAAATAAAATAAAATAAAATAAAATAAAATAAAATAAATAAAAAAATAAAATAAAATAAAAAAGGATTGGGGGTATAGCTCAGGGGTAGCATGCCTCTGGGCTCAATCCCCAGTATAAAAAAAAATCTAGTATTCTTTCTGATAGATATGTAGTACTATCTCAGTGTGGCTTGAACTTGCATATTCCTAATGACTAATGATACCAAACACTTTTCAGAAATGTACTTATCACTTATTTTCTTTGGTACTGGGGATTGAACCCAGGGGCATTCCACCTCCGAGCTACACCCCCAGCCCGAGTTTTTGCTCTTTATTTTGAAACAGGGTCTCGCTAGGTTGCGGAGGGCCTCACTAAGTAGCTGAGGCTGGCTGCGAACCCAGGTCCTCCGGTCTCCGCCTCCCAAGTACTGGGATTACAAGCGTGCACCACCATGCCCGGTGTCTTATCACTTATTTTCCATCTCTATATATTCCTTGGTGAAGGATCTTTTCAAATCTTTTATCCACTTTTCAACTTTTTTTTTTTTTTTTTGCGCGGTACCGGGGATTGAACCCAGGGGCATTTTACCTCTGGGCTACACCCCCAGGCCTATTTTTTATTCTTTATTTTGAAACAGGTTCTCACTGAGTTGTGGAGAGTCTTACTAAGTAGCTGAGGCTGGCCACGAACCCGGATCCTCCAGTCTCAGCCTCTCAAGTACTGGGATTACAAGTGTGCAGCACCAAGCCCGGCCTTTAACTTTTTTATTATTGAATTTTAAGAGTTCTTTACATGTTTTGGGTACAAATCTTTTGTCAGACACGTGACTTACAAACGTTTCCTTCAAGATGTACTTTTTCCTTCCCTCAGTTGTGTCTTGTGAAGAGCAGAAGGCTTTTATTTTAATGAAATCCAATTTAGAAATTCTTTTTCTTTTTTTGGTTGTGCTTTTAGTGTCATGCCCAGGAAATCAGAACAATGTAAACTTTTATATGCTCTTCTCGTTTGTTTCCTGTCTCTCAGAATCACTGTACTTCCTTGTCTGATGTCTAGTTCTGAAAAATTGTTGTTTCAGATGTCTTGTCCAATGTGTGTATGTATGGGGGGGGTACTGGAGATTGAACCCAGGGGCATTCTACCTTCAAGATACCTCCAGCCTTATTTTATTTTTTATTTGGAAACAGAGTTTCACTAAGTTGCCAAGGGACCTCACTAAATTGCTGAGGCTGTCCTTGAACCTGTAATCCTCCTGTCTCAACCTCCCAAGTACTGGGATTCCAGGCATAGGCCACCACACCCGGCTCTAATTTTTTTTTTTTTTTTTTTTTT
>PVJS01024323.1:0-28794 GCA_004027185.1 Glis glis
GTTACTGGGGATTGCATCCAGAAGCATTCTACCTCTAATCTGCACCTCCAGCCCTTTTTATTTTTTTTTATTTTGAAACAGGATCTTTCTAAGTTGCCAAGGCTGTCTTTGACCCTGTGATCCTCCTGTCTCAGCCTCCCAAATGCTGGGATTACAGGCGTACACCACTGTGCCTGGCTGACGATGCCATTTAGTAGGCAGAGCTGCTATGAGCGCCCATTGGGGGACAAGGGTCGGGCACGTGTGAGGACCTCAGTGTACGAGGCAAATGCTCTCAGCGACAACACACTGGTTCATCTCCCGTCGCCCAAGTTGCTCAGATGCTAATCAGGTCCTGTTAAATACAAGACGGTTTCTCAGAGACCGTGTCTCCATTCCCCACTGGCCCGGACCTCTTACCTGTGTAGCAACCCTCCATCCGTGCAGCTGTAGAAATTACTTCTCTGCGCAACTTGAAATGAATCCAAGAGCAGAATAGACACCCGTTGGCAGCTTCAGACACCAATCTCCGAATCAAGCCATGGCATTAAGTAAGCGCATCCAAAAAATTATATAATACAAGGAAATTAGTCCAAGAAACAGGCTATGGTCTACACACCACATGATCCTAAGCACAACACAGCCTGGGAACCAGGAGGCTCAGCTGCAGGCGTTGACACCGGGCTGAAAGGCACACTGGGGTTTGTGAGGGACTGTCATTTTAAACAAACGGCCCCGGAAGAATGACGCCCATCTCCCTCTCATCCCTTTGTTACTTGTTCTAGGGCCAAGCCTGATCTCTTTTTGATACTAGGGATTGAACTCAGGGGCATTCTACCTCCGAGCTACACCCCAGCCCTTTTTATTTTTTATTTTGAAATAGGGTCTCACTAAGTTGCTGAGGGTCTCCCCAAGTTGCTGAGGTTGTACCTACTATCCTCCTGTCTCAACCTCCCAAGTTCTGGGATTACAGGCATGTGTCACCATACTCAGCTTTCTTTTTTTATTTTGAACAGGGTGTCATTAAGTTGCTGAGAGAGAGTCTGGCCAAGTTCCTGAGATTGACCTCAAACCTACGATCCTCCTGTCTCAGCCTCCTGAGTACTGGGATTACAGGTCGCACCACCACTCCTGGTCTTTGAATAAGAAAGCTCTTAAATACTGAAATGATTTAATTGCTGATGTGATAAATCTGCTAACATGAAGTCCTGGGGAGCTAAAGCCACCCCTCGGGGCCTCTGAAGCGGAGAGGAGGAACAACAGCCCGCAATCAGCACGCAGTCAGTGACCGACACGGCTTTCTACAGGCCGGAGACCGAGTTTGGGGAGGATTTTCCAAATGTTGAAGCAACCACAGACATAGAGCTCCTGGATTAGAAGGAAACTTGGGAAGGAAAGCAGCCGGCCTTTCGCTTTCTCGTTCGGGAACCAGGAGGTGGACGGACGCTTGATAAGCACGTGAGGACGGGGCCTGGTGGGTGTGGGCACTGATGAAAATCGGAAGTCTCCTGTCCCTCCCGGGAGCTCCCTGTCCTGGGGCCCTGGGGCACCAGCCCCATCTTGACAGTTCTTGTAAACAGGAGGAGAATCACACTGTGGATCCACGCCTGGCCACCGGGCAGCCCGAGGAGCGGGGCGACACTTCCTGTGAGGTGCCGCTAAAGCCAGTGGCCCGTCAGGGACCCGCTATAAATGGAAGGACCAGCTCGTCACTGTTTCCCTCGGTCACATGTGGTTTTAGTAGACGATTTGTATTGTTTTAACATGTTTTTTTGAATGTGTCTAAGACAGAAAACTTACGTAACCCTTTGGACCAGTTCCCCAAGGAAAGGAGAAAACTTAAATGTCAACTTGCCGCTAATAAAGAGCAGACACTCCTTGAACGGGGCTGCCCCTCGCAGGTCGGGCCTCGATGGCCACCGCCGAGGGACAGACCGGTCAGCAGGCACTGTGGGGTGCTCGTCTCCCGAGGGTGCACGCAAACTCATCGAGAATCTGCTTCCAACCATCTCGACTTCAAGAATAACCACTGATCGCCAGGAAGAGTCAGTCCTCTGGCAAACCAGACCAGCATTCTCCTCTAACCATGCCCAGCGCCGCTGACTTCAGTCCCAGCCCACACCAGAACTCTGTACTATTTTTGCAACTTCTTGTGGGTCTTAAACGACTTCAAGACAAAAAGTTATATTTAAAAAGATTGGCTCAATTATTCTTATTTTTTTCAAATACAGGCATCGAGCACCATGGAAAATAAAATAAAAGGTTAGTCCAAAGTGACCACATAGTGCATCAGTCAGCTCGATTATGCTGCGTAACAACAGTCTCCAAGCTTGGTGACTTATGGCAGCACTATTTGTCTCCGCCCACTCTGTACGCCGGTGTGCTGGGCACTCTGCTCCAAGTCGGTATCATCCTTTCTCCAGAGGACAACACCACACGGTGCAGAGGGAGGACATGACCCAGGTACCACCCAGAAGGGACCAATGTAACCACCCCTAACTAGTAGAGAGCAGAGAAAGGCTGTCCCCACCCCTGTGCTGAGAGAGAAAGCCAGACGTGTTTGGTGGCACTGAGGGTCACCACGCCAGGGAGTGGGTGCCTTGGACCCGGAATGGCACTGTGCCTATCTGACCACACAGCCTGTGGCCTGTGGCCTGCATCACGCAAACTCTATAGCTGTGCTATTGCTTTAATCAAATGTCTACATAGGACAATTTCAGCCTCTCTTTTAGAAGTTAAAAAGATTGAGACACAAAACCTGTGTATTTTATCTTCTCCTCCTGGTTTTAATGAGCGTCTATTGATCACCTTGGAGAAGGGTTGCCAGATGCTACGCAGGGCACTCAGACAAATTTGTTGGAGAAACAGCACAAAAAAATTTAGTGTTAGTATGTCCCAAATAGTGTGTGGGACCTTCTTACAACAATAATAATAACAATAATAATATTCATAACTAATTGCTCATCTGACCCTCAAATTTAACTGGGCATCCTGGGGGGTTGGTTGTTTTTATCCTGTTTGTTTTGGGGTGTTTTACTAAATCTGACAGCACTAACTCAAAGGGAGGCCATCATCCTCCCCAATCATGCACAAAAGGATGAGTTTTGAAAAATTAAAATCATCAAAACCCACGTACGCCCAAAGGAGCGCTAGCATGTTCAAGAGAAGCAGAGCTGGCCCAGGATCAAACTGCGTCTGGCCACACACACTCGAAGGGAGACCTCAGACGTTCTCTGGCTCCCTTAGAGCTCCGGCTCACCAGGTCCCCCAAGGACGCTCGCCCGTGAGCTCTGCAAGCCTGCCTCTAGACACAGCTCCTGCTTGGATAGGCACCCCCACTCTGCACCATCCGCCTTTCAGAACCCAAGGGGTCGGCCCGGTTACGTCTGACTCTGTATTTCCCAACAACACATTATCTGGTACAAAGAAGACCTTGATATGTGTTCATTGAACAGAGACAGATGGAAGGAGGAAGGAAGGAAGGAAGAAAGGAAGGAAGGAAGGAAGGAAGGAAGGAAGGAAGGAAGGAAGGAAAGAAGGGAGGGAGGGAGGGAGGGAGGGAGGGAGGGATCCATTTATTTATTTATTTATTTATTTATTTATTTATTTTACGGGTACTGGGAACTGAACCCAGGGACATTCTACCTCCAAGCTGCATCCCCCCACCCTTTTTAAATTTTTTTTGTTTTGAAACAGGGTCTTACTAGGTTGCTGAGAGTCTTACTAAGTTGTGGAGGCTGTTCTCAAACCTGCGATCTCCTGTCTCAGCCTCCCAAGTACTGTGATGACAGGCCTGTGCCACCATGCCTGGCTAGAATCCATTCTGATTGGGTATCTCTGAAAACCGCCCTGCACACACAGGGCCCTCAAGTGTTTACCCACTGAGTCAATGCGAATCACTTGGAAGCACGTTGCCCCTCAGAGCCACTGCGGGTCCTCACAGCACGCCCTTCAGACGGCTGCAGCTCCCGGGTACAGAGGTGGCCACCTTTGGCCGGTGCCAATCAGAACGTGGCCTCATCCCACCCCAGGCGGAAGCGGCATGCCACGCCGGGGCAGCTGGCAGATGGGCAGGGCCTCAGTCCCTGTCACCTCTCGCCCTGCATCTGTGTGTGTGTCTGAGACACCCCGGCATCTCCTGTTTCTGGTGGGAAGGTTCAAGCGCTGGAAGGACCCCGGATGTAGACTTTCACCCCCTGTAGAAAATCTTTCCTGTGTCCCCCCCGCCCCAGGAGACACAGAATGAGAGAAATGACCCACGCGTGCACTCCCTGTAACCGCTGGGCGTGACCTGCGTGTAAGGGGACGCTTCCACCCAGGGCGTCTGAACGGAGCTCATCCAATTAAACGTGTTCCAGATGGAGCCGGAGGTGTACACGTTCTCTCGCATATTTTCACATTTTTACTGTCTTCCTGGTGTTTTGGTGCGGCTTAAAAAATGATTTAATGAGACAAACAAAAAGAAAGGCTGACAGGCTGGGTGGAAGGGCCGGGCCGCTGGCGCAGGCTGACACTTGGGCGCTGCTTAATTCAATTGTGCCTAATTATCTTGTTGCCTTGCGATGCTGCCTTCCCCCCTCGACACCAGCCCCGGAACATTCCTCATAATTGCAGAGCAGCCAGGGAGATGGGTGAGTAATCGTGCGCACTCTCTTTTTCTGCCATGTCCCCAAATGCCTCTCGGAACGCGGAAGGGAAGACTTGGAAGCCCAGACCTGGCTCTGAGCTTCCCGAGAAATCTCTGACTGTGTTTCCCACGGCCCACCCTCACCAGGGGCCGGTTGGCACTCTTCGTCCACTTAGCACAGGGGGGCAAGTTTTTGAGGAGTCAGAGACAACCGTGTAGCATCTCAAGATAGAACAATTCCAGAAGCTTCCCAGAAAACAAAGTATAGCAAGGTAGCTCGATGCCCGGGGTCGCCTCCAGCTTTCCGCATGTAATGGCATCGCGTGATTTCTTTAGCCAGCTCTTTTGTCTTTGTTTTTTGTTTTTTTACTAATTTCCCTCTGCGCCTGTGCTGATTTCTGTAATTAGAAAATTTTCAAATACTCTAAAACTTCAAAATTATACCCTAACATCAAGTTTTCAACTTGGGTTTACCCGCATTGTAATTGGGTTTGGGAAAAATGTGGTTTTCAGCCATAGCAAAGAAAATTGACTTTAGAATGCAAACCGTCCTTGGTGAAATGTCATTTTCCACCAAATATGTGTTTCCTGAAGTGTTTTCTAGCAGCTCGCTGGGAGAGGTAGCCAGCGGAGGCCAGCCTCTAACCCTGGCCTCGACCTCCCCACCGCAGGCGCCCACAGCGGATTCTCCAGCCCATCGCTTCTTAGGTCCTGCCGGTGACCCATCCTTCAGCCACCGAGAGACCAGTGGGAACGGGTCTGGAGCCACCGCAGGAGTCAGAGGACGGCTGTTTGTTCAAAAGACAGCAATGGATGAGCAGCTCACTCAGGAGAGCTAAGGTCAGATTGAGCAGAACAGAAAAGCAGAGCTGGGAAGCCGGGCGTGGTGGTGCACGCCTGTAATCCCAGTGCTTGGGAGGCTGATATGGGAGGATCGCAGGCTTGAGGCCAGCCTCAGCAAGTCAGTGAGACCCTGAGCAACCTAGCAAGACTCTGTTTCAAAATGAAAAATAAAATAGGGCTGGGGTGTAGTCCAGAATGCTCCTGGTTCAATCCAAAAGAAAGAAAGAGAGAGAGAAAGGGAGCGGGAAAGCAGGCTGAGTTGGGCTATTTCAAAGTCGTACCAATACATACGCGGCCTTCTTTCTCTGACTTCACTAAACGCTCTGAGTTGATCCAGAATGTTCTGTTATTGATTGAGAAATGGCTCAAAATAGAAAGGAGATGGAGAACAATGAAGACAGCCGCCGTTCTCCACTCAAGCTCAGCCTTAACACTGAACCTGCAGGGCTCTGGTTCCGGGCCCAACGGCCCGCTTTGAATTCTGGCTCTGCCACTTAATTGCTGTGTGACACCGAGCAATGACTCAGCTTCTCTGTGCATCGGTTTCCTCTGTGACACAGAGCTAGCAAGAGCACCGACTTCGCTTGGACTTCCGTGTGACAAGTGAGCAGCGAGTGGGCAGTGCTGAGAGCTGCAGCGCAGAGAAAGCTCTTGTCCCTGCTCAGCTCGGCACACGTTTAGGCCAAGTCCCGCTGGGAGCCATCTTTTAGGAAGAACTCGGTTCAGCAAGCAAGGTGGCTCGTGCTTGTAATTGCAGCACTTGGGAGGCGGAGACAGGAGGATCACAGGTTTGAGGCCAACCTCAGCAACTTAATGAGACCCTGTTTCAAAATAGGGACTGGGGGTGTAGCTCAGAGGTAGAATGCCCCTGAGTTCAATCCTCAGTATGGAAGGAAGGAAGGAAGGAAGGAAGGAAGGAAGGAAGGAGAAAGAGGGAGGGAGGAAAGGGGTTCTTTCGTTGATGTGGAACTGTGTGATAGTAAGATAAACGAGACTCCGATTCTCCTAGCGAGGCATAAAGGTCCCTGGTGGTGAGCCTGCTAGAGCAGCTTACATTTCCTGCCTGTTCCCATCCAACACTACCATAAAGTACGTTTATTATTTCCCTGTCACAGAAAGTAAACTGAGGCACAAAGATGTCTAATAATTTGCCTCCACAGCCAGAGAGCGATGGAGCCAAGACTCAGACCTCTCCTCTGAGCCCAGCTCTCAGCCGCCGCGCAATCCCGGCTGCAGACTGGACAGCGGGCCGCTGCAAGAGACTGGCAGAGAGTGCAGTAGACGCGCGTGCCCACACACGAAAGCAGCGATTTGCAAAACTAATGTGGCCGAGCACCTTCCCGATGTTCCTCCTATGGAAGCCCCAGCTTGACCCGAGCAGCGGACCTCGTCTGCCCCGGCTGGGGCCCAGGTCACAGCCCGGAGCTCAGCATCCACCTTTGAGACTCGCGGATGACAGTCATGGGGTCCACGAATCCGCACCTGCGCCTGGTCTGGCACGCAGAGGAGTGGCTCTGACGGGCACCTCCCGCTCTGTGGACCCTCGGAGGCCCGGGGAGCAGAGGTGGGCATTGCCAAGGGCCACCCCTCTGGGTGAAGCAGGAGCCAGCTAGCGCCTGCTCCCGGCAAGTCCCCCAGCGGACGCACAGGTGGGGATGAGCAGGACGAAGGCTGGGAGATTCCTGCAGGAGACCAGGGCCCCCTGTGCAGCTCAGAGACGGACATACAGGAGGCAGAGAGGGAGCGGACAGCAGGAAGGCTCTGGGCTCAGCTCTCTCTCCAACATATTGTATTTAAACTATCCAGTGTTTTAGCCAACCTGCAGAAAATAAATTCTTTGCACAGGGGGTGAGATTTGGCTCTGTGTCTCAGCAGAAGGCCCTTATGGGCGGCTCCCCTTGGCTCCCGCAGCAAACGCGGGGCAGCTCTCTGCAGCTCCCCAACACCATCGTATCTCTGGAATTTACATAATCACAGGCAAATAAAACGATAGAAGCACACTCTTTCATAACAGGCATATTGTTACTATTATTATTCTTAAGGCAAATTAGCTTCTGATTATAGCGATTAGTCAAAACCATGATTCTGTTGACTGTGAGGTGGGACTGATCTTCTTTTCTTTCTTTTCTTTTTTTTTTTAACAAGAAGAGCTGTTGTTTCCATGTCAGAAAATTACATAAAATGGTACTGGGAGAGAAATAAAGTTTCTGAAAGTCATCTAATTATCAGCTCTCTTGGAAGCGCTTCCGTACTCCAGCCTTTCGGGAACCATCTATCTAGTCAAATATTTTACCCACAAGTTTATTAACTTTTTTTTACATTGTATTTTGTTTAACCTCTTCCTCTTAAAAGTATCTCCTGTTTTAAAATATATATATATATATTTTAGATTTTCTATCATTGAAGTAATTCATACCTCCTCTTTTTTTTTTTTTTTTTTGGTGCTGGGGATCGAACCCATGGGCATTCTACCTCTGAGCTACACCCCCAGTCCTATTTTATTTTTTAGTTTGAAACAGGGTCTCACTAAGTTGCAGAAGGCCTCGCTGAATTGCTGAGGCTGACCACGGACCTGCGATGCTCCTGCCTCAGCCTCCCAAGTACTGGGATGACAAGTGTGCGCCACCACGCCCGGCTCATACCCCCTTTTAAGTGAAGAGGCACTTGCTCTTTCTCTGGGGTCTTTAGTGGGTAGAGGACCAGGAAGAGGCTGCCTGCCTCTTCCCCGGGGGCGGAGATGCGCTCAGGCAGCATCACTGTGCCAACGGGTTGGGCAGGACTCCTGGCTCCTTGGGGCTGCGGCAGTCCCCAGAGTCACACGCAGAAGGCCTCCCCTGGAGGACAGCATCCACGTGGCTCCTCCTTGGTCCAATTCTGTGGTTGTGGCCTGGTGGCGGGGGGGGGCTGGAGATGATTAGGGTTATCTGCCCTAGAGGAGGTGGAGGGAAGAGGTGGTGTTTTGCCTCCCACATCTTTTGGGTCAAGGCCAGGGTGGCTGTTAAACATCCCACACAGGACAGCCCCACAGCAAAGAATTCTCTGGCTCCAAAAGTCAATAGTGCGGTAGTTGAGAAATCCCAGCCTGACTGATCAGAAACTACTGTACAAGGAATTTTTTTCTTTTTTTTTTTTTCTGCGGTACTGGGGATTGAACCCAGGGGCATTCTACCTCCAAGCTACACCCCCAGCCCTATTTTTTATTCTTTATTTTGAAACAGGGTCTCGCTAAGTTGGGGACAGCCTCACTAAGTTGCTGAGGCTGTCCTCAAACTTGCGATCCTCCTGTCTCAGCCTCTCACACACTGGGCTCACAGGCATGCGCCACTAAGCCTGGCTCCTCTTGTACCTGGTGATGCTCCAGGTTTACGATGCCATTCTGGATAGAATTAAACTGGAACCATGCAAAAATTATATAATTGTTAGATCTGTATGTCATGTCTGAATTTAGGAAGAAATTCCAAACAAAAAGATACCTCCCCTATAATGTGTGTATAGAGACTTTTAGGGATGCAGACCAAAGAGCCAGGTGTCTTTGGGTCTGATCACGTTACGTTCCTCTCCTGTATCTCAAGTGTTTGGTCAGGAGAAAACTGATGTACTATTTCACTGTCTTTGTTTTTAGATCCTTCCTCTCCTAGGTTTCGTTAATCTGCTAATAGGAAGTTATCAAAATCCTAGCATTAAGCCAGGCGTGGTGGGGCACGCTTGTAATCCCAGTACTTGGGAGGCTAAGACCAGAGGATCCAGGTTCGCGGCCAGCCTCAGCTACTTAGTGAGGCCCTACACAACTTAGTGAGACCCTGTTTCAAAATAAAGAATAAAAAATAGGGCTGGGGGTGTAGCTTGGAGGTAGAATGCTCCTGGGTTCAATCCCCAGTACCGCAAAAAAAAAAAAAGAAGTTTCCTTCTTTCAGTATGTTGGAGGAAAAAAAAACATAACTATGTGCCCCAATTCTCAAAGCATTTCAGCGTCTCTTGCAACAGGATTTTGGCAATGTTTTCTGTGACGGGTCACATAGTAAATATTTTTGCCTTGGCAGGTCACGTGGTCCCCGTCGCTACTAGTGAACTCTTCTGCAGCCGCACAGAAGCGGCCATAGAGGATACGTAAACAGGCGTGCTTGGCTGTGTTCCAATAAAACTTTATTTACAAAAACAGGCCGTAGGAGGGACTTGGCCCCAGGATCACAGTTTGCCTGCTCCTGTCTTACAACATGGATTTCCTGAAAATTATGCATGCAGGCAGAAGGGCCAGGGGAAAGTTCAGAGCAAGTCACTGTCAGATAGCAACACGCGTTCTCACCGCCCTTCAATAAGTAGGCTGTGGACAACCTCACGTCGGCCCCAGGAGCTCGGCGAGCCGCGTGGAAATGAGACTTAAAGGTTAAGTACCAATCTGGAGGATAAAGAGGAATTACAACCACAGGTCGATAATCCAGTCTTGTTATTTTCTCTTCTTGACGGAGTTTCCCTTTCCGTTTCAAGCCTGGCTTTTGATTCAGAAGCCATCTATCCCGCACTTGCCACACTCCAGCACAAAAGACGGTCAGCCCCCGGGGCTGAGAAACCTGTGGACACCTGTGACAGACGCCTGGCCACTTCTGCGGGGCGGGATTTCCTAGCTGAAGAGGTGCCTTAGCACAGAGCTGGGAGGGGACACACTGGGGCCTTCTGGAAACAGAAAGGACCCCCCGATCCTGCTGCCACCACTCAAAATATCATGCTTGACACTGTGCCTCCTTCATTCTTAACAGGTGGGGACCACAAAGGCCCCCCTTTTTTTGGTGATACTGGGGATGGAACTCAGGAGCATCCTACCTCTGAGCTACACCGCCAGCCCTTTTTATTTTGAAACAGGGTCTCACTAAGTTATCACGTGCTGGTTTCAAACCTGTGATCCTCCTGTTTCAGCCTCCCAAACACTGGGATGACAGGCATCCTCTTTAGAGATGAAAAAACGGAGGTGCTAGGAAGCCAGGCGGCTAGCTAGAGTCCAAGGCCAGGACGTTGCAGTGACTCCGGGGCCTGTGTGCCCGGCTTCCCGCTGGAGGACCCTGATCCCCTCCCTCCCCCCCATCCAGCTATGCAGCCTTCTCGCTGTCTCTTATCATGTTAACATATACAAAACACAGAATTTACCTTTCTAGTCATTTTTAAGCAGCAGTAAATGCACTCTCCTTGTGCGGCCTCCACCCCTAGTAATCCACAGGACGCATCTCCTAAAATGGAAGCTCCATCCCCGTTAGACACTTGCGCCCGTGCTCCCTCCCCAGCCCCCGCCACCGCCATTCTACCTTTGGTCCCTGTGAATCTGACTACGCTGGCCATCCCAGCAGAAAAGTGGACTCATACAGTACATGCTCTTTTGTGACTATGTATTTCCCTCAGCACAATGTCCTCCACGTGCCGGGATTCCCTTCGTTTTTCAAGGCTGAATACTATTCCGTCATGTGCACGGACCACTCTTTGCCCGCTCATCCCTCTATGAACATCAGGTTGCCTCTACCCACTACCAGGTCTCTAAGAGTCCCCGGCTTTCTCCCCTCTGCTCCCCCAGTTCATAGCTCGCCTGACCTCACCTGTCTGTGCTCCGCCTCCCTGGCTCCTACCTGCCTCCGGGCCACCCCACACCTGCTGCCACCAGGGTCTTTTTGAAGCTCCAATCTCCTCACCTCTCTCATGCACACACCTGCAGGGGATCCCCACTTCCCGTGCCTCTAGGGGAACCCCAGGCCCTTCACTGACTCCCCCACTTGCCTCTCCCATTCCAGCCCCCACCCCACTCCTGCTCCAGGTACCTGCCCTCATTTTCTGGAAAAACCACTCTTTCCTGCTCCTATCCTCAAATCAGATGTCTCTCACCCCCGGAGACATGCTTTTTCTAGCGAGAAACCCATGTGCAAAGTCTCTGCCACGCCCCCAGGCAAGGCTGGTCCCTCCCCCGACACTTGGGGCGCTCCCTCACAGGCTGGCTACCTGCCGGTAGCCGACTTCCTGGTCCCAGAAAGCTCGGGAGGAAGTGGGAACGAGGACAGGAAGGAGGACGGCAGTGAAGGCTGCTTCCACCATCAGCACGGGGCTCGCTCGCGGGACTGTCTGCGACGCCGCTCGGAGGTCTCCCACCGACTCCCAGCCTTCGACAGCTGAGGGGCCCTCCCGGGGTAGTGACTCCTGTGGCCAGAAAGAGCTCTTAGGCAGTGGAAGAGTCAGGAGGCCGTCACTCAGCACCCGTCCACCAGGCCTGCAGGTGACCTCCAGGGTGGCCCAGAGGGAGGGACAAGGTGCCAGGGCATCTGCTGTGACTATAGAGACACCGGCCACCAGGCGGGTCTGTGGCTCATCGTCCATGATATCTGCCTCTTGCACAGGGCTCTGAGCTCCTGGCCCCAGCCCCTGGCAGGTTGGGATGTCCAGAAACTGTGGTGAATGAGCCCGTGAGCGGCCCTGTGAGGATGCCACCTGGACCAGGTCCTCAGGCCAGGGAGGCTGGAAGCTCCAAGGCCCAGCCTCCCCACTGCACACCTGCGTCCATCCGACCTGCCTCCTGCCTGGTCCTTTGGCGGGTTCACCTCACCGCCCTCCCAGCTGCCGGCTCGGGAGGCAGGCGCGCCTTACCTAGCAACTGTTGCTACCGAGAGCCAACTTCCCTGATGCTCCAACAACAGAGCGCAGGCTCTGACTCCAGCTCCCAGACGTGGCTGAGAGGCCCGGAGGCAGGCTGCTGTCTAGGCCGGGCTGGGCGAGGACCAGGGCTTGAAGCTGCAGGCGCAGGGTGTCAGATGCCCAGCCCGGCAGAGAGCGATGGGTGCCCATGGCGGAGGTGGGAGAGAGAAGGGAGTCCTGCTCCCCAGTATGTGACGGTCCCTGCTTGTATAATCCCTGTTGCTCCCTGTTCCCATTCAGCTGGGTCAACATGTGCCTGTAAATTCCTCCCCAAAGGGAAATCATAACGGCCCAGAAATGACAAACAGCTCAAGTGTGAGAAAGGCAGCTGCCAAGTATTCAACCATGCTCAGATTGCACCAGAAAAAAAATCAGATAAGAAAAATAAACCCAGTTGTGTGCATATTTCCTTAAATATGTATCCCATTTTGTGGTTCCTCGCAGTCTTGGGTGAAATGAATACATCCATTTGTTAGGGGTCACGGAGCAGCAGCCCTGCGAGGCTGCCCGGGATGGCTCACTCCCTTCCTCCCAGCGCCTGAGCACAGAGCGCTCGCTGCAAAGAGCTCAGAACCCAGAGCCGCCACATCCGTCCTCCCCTGGCCTGCTCTGCGCTGTTCTGCGGCTGCGCAGACCCCTCTGCCCGCGTCTCGGTTTCTCTGTTGCACTTACTTGACTTGGCCGTGACTATTTGCAAACTGCTTTGTCATTCTTAGGATGTGCGCAAGATCCACGGGGTGACTTTTGTACCGCAAGTGGCCAAGGAGCTGGAGGACGGTTGCTGTCCCCTCTCCCCCCTTGTTGATACAGGCCAGCCCCATGGCTCGTCAGCCAGGCAGGAGCAAGATCCATGGGTGGGTGGTGTGCCTGCAGGCGAGGTGGGCTGATCAGCCAGGCTACCCAGCAACATGGCGCTGCCAGGGTACCAAGGCTTCCGCCAGCCTCCCGGGCCTCTCGGCATGGCCCAAAGAGCTACAGCCCGCGTGGAAACAAAACAAAAAAAAAAAGACTAGCCCTCGGCAGATCCCTGTCCCCTGAGATGGGAGGCCAAAGGCCTTTATCATTCAAACAGGACGTGGGATCATATATCTGGAGTTAGCCTGGCATGGTGGTGCACACCTGTCATTCCAGAACTTGGGAGACTAAGACCGGAGGATCACAGGTTGGAGGACAGCCTCAGCAATGTAGCCAGACTATTAGCCACCTAGTGAGACCCTGTTTCAAAACAAAAACAAAAAAAAATTAAAAGGGGCTAGGGATATAGCTCAGAGGTAGAATGTCCCTGGAGTCAATCCCCAGGACCAAAAGAAAAATCCGCTGTGGGCGGGGCCTGTGCCTGGAGCCCCGCCCAGTCTTCAAGGTACTCAAACTCAGATGGCTTAAACCAGAAGCCACAACAAGGTGTCGCCGGTTCATGATGGCTCTAGAGTCGAGGAGGCTGCGTCACAGAGTTCAACAGAAGCCGAGGGGAAGCGGGTCTAAATCCTAGCAGGGGCGGCCACCCAGAACAGAAGGGCCGCGCCCAAGACAGCCACCTGCTCTCAGACATGGCTCTTGTCTTCCTGTGATCCGTGGCTTCCAGAAGACCGGGCTGTGGTGCGTAGACACTGAGCGGCCACAGCGGGCACCTGAGCCTCTCCCATCCTCCGTGAACCACCGGGCTCCGCTCTCCCCGTGCAACGGTGTTCATGAAGTCGATGGAGTTCTGCACCGTCCTGTTATGAACTCTGCTTTCTAACTTTATTTCCAATAGTTTTTCCCAATCCTCTACAGGGATATCCAGCTGTCTCTTTAGACTTGCTTACAGGCAAATCTACTTAACTTCCTGTCTGCGGCCACATTCTTCTCAAAAGGGTCCTGGGCTCCCCCTAGAACTAGCATCCCCGTTACAGAGTTGAAGAGAGCTGGGAAGTTTTTGTTTGGTTTTGTTTTTGGTACTGGGGATTGGATTCCACCTCCAGGCTACACCCTCAGCACCCCCTTCCTTTGATTTTCAAACAGAATCTCACTAAGTTGCTGAGGGTCTCACTAAATTGCCCAGGCTGGCCTCAAACCTGCCATCCTCCTGCCTCTGTGCACCACCGTGCCCAGAAGGATCTGGAAAGATCTGGAAAGATTCTGACTTCTCAGTTGCGGGCATAGGGTTTGTGGGAATTTAGGTGTGCGTAACGGTTTCCTCTTCGTTCAGCTGGCTGCATTCTGATCCAATTGTTTGGCGACACCAGGGAGTTTTCTACATCTGCAGCCACATTCTTCTCAAAAGGGTCCCGGGCTCCCCTAGAACTAGCATCCCTGTTACAGAGTTGAAGAGAGCTGGGAAGTTTTTGTTTGGTTTTGTTTTTATGTTGAAATCACTGATACTATGTGGTTCATTTTAGGATATGTGTCCATTTTCAAAAGTACTGATATGCGAAGTATGGTGGGACACACCTGTAATCCCAGTACTTGGGAGGCTGAGGCAGGAGGACCACAGGTTTGAGGCCAGCCTTAGCAACCTAGCTCAAAGGTAGAATGCCCCTGGATTCAATCCTTAGTACCAAGAAGAAGGAGGAGGAGGAGGAGAGGAGGAAGAGGAAAAGTAGGAGGAGGAGGAAGAGGAGGAGGAGGAGGAGGAGGAAGAGGAAGAGGAGGAGGAGGAGAAGGAGGAGGAGGAGGAGGAGGAGGAGGAGGATGAAGGAGATGAGGAAGGGGAGGGGAGGGGTAGGGAGAAGGAGAAGAAGGAGGAGAGGAGATATTTTCATCAATAAGTATAAATTAATTTCGCAAGCCCCTTTGATTGGCTGACGCTATCTCAAGGCATCACTAAGCCAAGGTTAGGAAGGCCGGTTCCATCAAAGCAATGGAGTTCGGTCTTGGGGACCATATTACTTGGATGGGACCAGAGAGGGCCTGGGAGTCAACATGAGCCACGCCGGCGTCCTGCCAAGGAGCAGCTGAAGGAACCAGTACAAGGCCCGTCCTGCTCCTCCTGCCCCGGCCCCGAGTCCAGGGAAAGCAAATCAAATGAGTCTTTATTAAGGTTCCCACCAAGCAGGGGCCCCAGGAGGCTCAGACGACCTACGAGCGACCCCTCCCACCCCAGCTCATCGTGCAGCTCCCGGCTCTCCCCACAGCTAACTACATTCATCTTTGAGAGTAAAGTGTCAGGTGGTCACGGGCTCCTCTGCCACAGCTGTGCGACACCAGCCCCTGGGGGACGATACTCTTCATGGCCAGAGAGAGAGCCAGACTTCATGCAAATCAGTGTTTTCAGTCCAGCCTCTGTGCTCTCAAAGCGGGCCTGTCCCACAGCCTCCTGGAGCCACCTGTCAGCATGTTCTGCTGAAGCCCAAGAGGTCATCTTCGGGGCTTGTCCCAGGACTTCATCGGGACCATTTCTGTAGGTGCCAGGTTTTTAGCATTCACCAATTCCACTGACCAGAGAATGACCTTGTTGGCTGGAATCCGCCAAATTCAAATGAACTCCATGTCGGCGTCCGCTTTCCGACCGCTGTGTGTGTGATGGACGCAACATTTGGTGGGGTCTCTGAAGAATTGGAGAACTCACATTTTAGACAGATATTTCATATCCCAGCCAGGCACCGTGGCACACGCCTGTAGCCCAGTACTTGGGAGGCTGAGACAGGAAGATCACAGGTTTCAGGCCAGTCTCAGAAACTTAGCAAGACCCTCGACAACTTAGAGAGACCTTGTTTCAAAGGGGGGGGGGAGCCAGGCATGGTGGTGCACTCCTGTAATCCCAATACTTGGGAGGCTGAGACAGGAGGATCTCAGGTTCAAGGACAACCTCGGCAATTTAATGAGACCCTCAGCAACTTAGCAAGGCCCTTTCAAAATAAAAATATGAAGAGTGTGTAGCTCAGAGGTAGAATGCCCTGGCTTCAGTCCCCGGTAGTATACATACAAAAAAGTATAAAATAAAGCACACTTGTAATTCCAGTACTTGGGAGGCTGAGACAGGAGGATCCGGGTTCCCAGCCAGCCTCAGCTACTTAGTGAGGCCCTCCGCAACTTAGTGAGACCCTGTTTCAAAATAAAGAATAAAAAATAGAGCTGGGGATGTAGCTCAGAGGTAGAACGCCCCTGGGTTCAATCCTCGGTACCACAAAAATAAATATATAAATAAATAAATAAATGGGCTATTTCACTTCTTTGGTTTACTAACATCAGCCTCTAACGAATTCGCTAAGTGAACAGCTACAAATACCTTTTAATTGCACTTTGCACAGTTAATCATTTCTCCACAGAGTGAATAGGTATTTGCTGTATGACTTCCGGGGACACAGACAGAGCGCTCTCTACGACCCAAGCATAGTGCTGTTTTAAATGGGTAAGCAATGCGCAACTGCGCGACCCATTGGAGCTTGTTAGGTATTTATGGTTACTCTTAATAACACACATTAACCGGGGAGCTGAGCGGTGTCGGGAGCAGGCTTGCGAACCATAGCAACGCGTCTCCTTCCTCCCGGCTCCATCGCTGTCAGAGTCCTGTCAGGTACCAGTTCATAAACACACAAACCAGCCCTCGTGTTTTTGTAGCCTGGCGCTTCTAGCAGACGACTCGTTTGCGATAACATCATCTGGCGAGCCTTTGAAGATTCAATTCTGCGGCACTTACCAAGAAATAAACTGCCGACTTGTCTTTCGTTTTTGCCTAAGGACTCCGCCGAATGCAACTGAGCTCCAACTGGAACCTTTTTAAGGAAGGCAAAATTGAGACGGAAAGGGCAGGATTTTTCTCCAAGTGGAAATGGAGATTTATTATTTAAGAAACTGCCTAAATGTTGCTATAAAGGCTTTCTAAAGGCTCACAGGGTTTTGAAAAAGAAGAGTGTGCCGATTCTCTACCAATTACCGTGTTTATCCCGGGCTGAAGCACCGCGCTGCGAGTCATCTGTGTCTGTACCGCGCGGCCCAAGGTCAAGAGACGTGTCATAAATAAGCAGGATCTAGAGAAATCTCCTGATGGCCCTGATGCTGGGGTTGTGGGGTGAGGGATTTTGATGATAACTTCAGAGAGAAAATTGGCCATTTCTTACAGCTAAATCCTTCGTGTCATTTCCAAAATGAAAACTCTGAGCTTGTCAAAGTGTAATACAGCTTAACTATCGAAATCAATTAGAGGTAGAAATAATTGGGTAGCTAGTCTTCTCGGCAGGAAGCCAGAGTCTAAGGCAGCAATGGTGTTATTTGCAGCGGGTATTTATTTTCAAATTGTGGGGAAGAATACTAAGTAAGGGTCAATTTCTGGCCCTATAGTATTGACTTATAAATGTCCTTTAAGGAATCAGATTATCCGGTTTTCAATGACTTTGTACTTTCAAAATGTTGTCAAGGTTTGATTACAGAAAAAGAAAGCGAATGTTTAATAAAATAATTCCCTCAAAGCAAAGCTCCTTGATGCACAAAATCCTGCAAGCCATATTTGGAAAGATGGTGGCTAGCTCTTTGATAACTTGCGAAGAGCTGCGAACGTCTTCTGCCAGCTTACAGTAGGAGGAGGCTGGAAACTGGGTTTTCCTCCAACACTTCCCCATTGGCAACAACTACCTTTCCCACAGCTTTTGGGGCACACAATCTATATAAGCAGGCCAGGCCTTCTGGCCCGGGTGGCAGCCCTAGATTCTTGTGTATACCAAAAGCACCTGGCGACAGGAAGTGTCGGCAGACACAGGTCTTTATAAAATGTAGTGGTACATGTACCAGGACTGGATGCTTTTGTTGGGGGGTTGGTATCTAAGACATTTAAAATGTCTTTTTAAGCCGGGCGTGGTGGCGCATGCTTGTAATCCCAGTACTTGAGAGGTGGAGACCAGAGGATCCGGGTTCACAGCCAGCCTCAGCTACTTAGTGAGGCCCTCCGCAACTTCGTGAGACCCGGTTTCAAAATAAAGGATAAAAACTAGGGCCGGGGGTGTAGCTCGGAGGTAGAAAGCCCCTGGGTTCAATCCCCAGTACCGCAAAAATAAATAAATAAATAAAATGTCTTTTTAAAAACTCAGTGCCCCTGAGTTTTTAAAATCCCAGTACTTGGGAGGCTGAGACAGGAGGATCGTAGGTTCAAAGATAGCCTCAGCAAGTAGTGAGACTCTCATCAACCTAGTGAGACCCTGTTTCCAACCAAAAAATAAAAATAGGGCTGGGATGTAGACCAGAGGTAGAATGCCTCTGGGTTCCATCTCTAGTACCACAAAAAGTAAAATAAAATAAGAACTTAGTGTCCATACATGGATAATTCCATCTTTGTTATCTCTAGAGACGCATGCATTCTTCAAAACTGCTATCTTACTTAATCTTCCATTTGTACCAAGTTGAATACAGTCCCCCCCAAATCCATGTCTATGAATGTGGCTTTATCTGGAAATGGGTCATTACAGATGCGGTCAGTAAAGAGGAGATCATCTTGAGTCAGGGTGTAGCCTCAGTCCAAAGACTACTGTCATCCAAGGTAGAGGAGACAGGTGCAGAGACAGACACAGGAAACCACGTGTCAGCAGAGGCAGCGATGAGGGACAAAGAGATGAAGTCACAACCAAGACAGGCCAAGGACTGCTGGCAACCTTGTCATGAAACTGAGAAGAGGCAAGAGAGGATTCTCCCTTGGCACGTTGGGGTGGAGCCTGGCCTCCGACTTCAGCCTCCTTGCCTCCAGAAGTGTGCAAGAAGAATTGCTCTCCTTGAGCCACCTGGTTTACAGCCTCTGGTCTCGGGGGCCCTGGGAAACTAATATACTGTTGAAGATAAGCCTCTCATTTCTGTGGTTTCTCCTGTTCCCATATTTGTACAGAGAAATAAAATAGCATGGGAAGACCCAAACCGTATGCAGCCGTTGGGGCGCGTTAGAATCCCCAGAGAGACTTTCTAAATCTCACTGCCAAGCTACACCCCATTCCAATTAAGTCAAAACTCTGAAAGTGGAACACAAGCATGGGTATTTCTTTTTTTTTATTTTTGTTTTGTTTTGTTTGTGGTACTGGAGATTGAACCCAGGGCCATTCTACCTCCGAGTTACATCCCCAACTTATTTATTTTTGTTTTTGAAACAGGGTCTTGGTAGGTTGCTGAGAGTCTCATTATGTTGCTGAAGTTGTCCTCAAACCTGTGATCCTCCTGTCTCAGTCTCCCAAGTACTGGGATTACATAGGCGTGTGCCTCCACGCCTGGCTTCATGGGTACTTGTTTCCCCTCCCTGGGTGATCCCAGGGCTGAGAAGATGCCAGAACCTTCTGCTCTGTGGAACACAGTGGTTGACTTCTGCGCCCACCTGCAGGCTCCAGCGTCCTCGGGTCTCAGCTTGCTTTCTGGTTTTCTACCTTCTAACTGCATCCTAGGGCGAGTCATGTCGCTGATATTTAATTTCCCAAATCAAGATTGTGAAGATTAATCTTTTCTAAGTATGTAAACGCCTAAAAATGCCCAGCTCGGAGGAGACAGCATACAAGTTCTGCTGCCTCTCAATCTCCCGACACCCAGAGGTGCAGCTCAGCACGATGTGTGGGGCTCAGCAAGACATGCAAGGAGCCCGACTCTGGAGTGAGGCGGAGAATCAGATCCTGACTGCCCCACGCACACGCACGCCCTCGCTGAGAAACTGCAGGTATCTCAGGACAGGCACTCAGTCTCCTGATTCATGAACTGGTCTCAGAGAGCCCTTCTGCAGTTCACGTGGGATAATAAGATAATTTGATCCAGGTAGGTAGGCACTTGGAGTGCTATCTGGCCCATTTAAGCATTCAATAAATGTTAGCTCATATGATAGATATGATCTGATAACAAGGGGCAGCCTTCCCCTTGATAAGACAGAAAAGCGTCCACAATCAGACACAACTTGATGTGTATGAAAGAGCCAGATAAGACTGAGAGCCGCAGGCATGAGCTCTGGGCTCAGTTGAGACTCCGCAAAGCTTCAGGGCCGAGAAGAGTCACTTTCCCCCTGTTCCCCATTCTAGAACTCAGTTTGTAAAAGGAAAGGTTTAACAGTGGACCCCTTTCACGTTAAAAAAGAAACTGCGATTGTGTGCATATTATAAAGTAATAGGTAAAACGCGAGGTGTGTTCGGCACACAATCCCAGCGCTTTTATGGTTAAGATTTTATTCTGAGGTTGGGATTCACAGTAATCCGCATTGACGGGGAAGGAATCGAATTCCATTTCAAAGGAGCAAAGGATAATCCTGGAGCTTTTTCAAGAAGTCTCAGGCCTACGGCGCTGGAATCCGCGTGTGATGGCTGGTTGAAGCTGGGGAGGAGACGCCAGCAACGCGCACATCGATCTTAAAACTTAAGGACTAGCCTTACGTGAGAACATAAATTGATACAAGCTCTTTAGTGGCGAATTAGGTAATATGGATTGATAGTCTGAAATCTACACAGTAATTACATTTCTAAGAATCTATCCTGAGGAAATACAATTAAAGTGGGAAATTAGGTAATATGGATTAATAGTCTTAAAGCACTCAGTAATTACATTTCTAGGAATCTATCGCAAGGAAATACAATTAGTCTCCCATTCTTTCTCATGCTTTTGGGATCGGCAATTGGGCGATCTGGTCAATTCTTTGAAAGCTCAGTTAAATAGGGAAGTATTAAACAATGGTGCAAATGACCATAAGCATTTTATATTAAATTACAATATAAAAATGTGAATTCTTTCACGTTCTTACCAGGAAGGACCAAGGCCTTTCTCTGAGTGTTGGTCCTCTCCTTAGGGTTCTGTGATATCCTTCCCTACATAAACCACACGGACTTAAATATATTTGGGTATTAGTCTGCAAGTAGACGCTTCCTACATTTTATCATCTTATTTGCTCACATTGCTCACAGTTATCTGGCCCAGAACCTAATTTGGTAGCGATTTTATTATGACCTCACTTTGTGGATTCTCCCCAAAGCATTTGACTTCGTTCTTACAGAAACACGCACCCTCTTTCTTTTCTCCATCATATTTCTTAGGTTAGTATTCCAGTGGATTCCATCACAGTGGCCACCAGCATAAACGGGTTTGGGAAGGATGGCCACGCTCCTGGTTAGCGCACGTCTCCAACCGTGGGAGAAGCAGGAGGTGCGGTGAAGGGCGGCTCCTACAGGCAGACATGTCACCACAGACTTATGTACAGAGATAGATTGGAATAGAAACCAATCACAGACTTGTCATCCCAGACTTATGTACAGAGACAGTCCTGGAATAGAGACCAATCTCAGCAAAAACAACAATGGGAACAATATAAATTTAAAATGGAGAAAGAGCTAAGTAAATCATTGTGTACCCATATGATAAAATCATATATAGATATGAAAAGCTGTATTTTGCTGGGCGTGGTGGCGCACGCCTGTAATCTCAGTACTTGGGAGGCTGAGACAAGAAGAGCATAGGTTCATGGCCAGCCTCAGCAAGTTAGCGAGACGCTGTTTCAAAATAAAAATAAAATAGGTCTGGGGGTGTAACTCAGAGGTGGAATGCCCCTGGGTTCAAACTCTAGTAACTAAAACAAAAAGCTGTATTTTAAAACCTATTTTATGATATGGATAATGCCCATAATATTATCATGATGATAATTCAATAAAGATTTACTAAGCAATAGAACACTCTGAATTTTCTTAAAAAATTTGCATCTTTCTTATAAAATTCAAGGGAGTCAGGATTTAGACAAATGGGATTGGTATCATCTTGAGCTCTTGGACCTTGGTTTATATGGAGTTTAGGCAGTAGCAGCAGCAGCAGCAGTAGTAGTAGTGGTAGCAGTAGTAGTAGTAGTATTTGGTGGAACTGGGGATTGAACCCAGGGCATTCTACCTCTGAGCTACACCCCCAGCCCTATTTTAATTTTTTCATTGGAAACAGGGTTTCATTAAGTTGCAGAGGGCCTCACTAAATTGTTGAGGCTGGCCACAAACCTGCAATCCTCCTGTCTCAGTCTCCCAAGTACTGGGATTACAAGCGTGTGCCACCACACCTGGCTGAGTTTAGGCATTCATTTTAAGAAAAAAAAATATGCCATACAGGTTGTTTAAGAACAAAATGCACTTAACGTTAAGAAAGAGCAGGGGAACCTTAAGAACTCTAGAGTCTAAAGAGGGAGCCTACAGAGTGGGAGAAAATCTTTGCCGGCTCCTCCTCTGATAGAGGACTAATATCTAGAATATACAAAGAACTTAAAAAGTTAACACTAGAAAAACAAATAACCCAATCAAAATATGCACAGTTAAACTGAGTAGATACTTCTCAAAAGAAAAAAATATAAAGAGCCAAAAAGCATATTCAAAAAAAATGTTCAGACCAGGCATGGTGGCGCATGCTTGTAATCCCAGTACTTGGGAGGCGGAGACCAGAGGATCCAGGTTTGCGGCCAGCCTCAGCTGCTTAGTGAGGCCCTCCGCAACTTCATGAGACACAGTTTCAAAATAAAGGATAAAAATTAGGGCCGGGGGTGTAGCTCGGAGGTAGAACGCCCCTGGGTTCAATCCTCGGTACCACAAAGAAAAAAAAATGTTCAACATCATTAGCAATCAGGGAGAAGCAAATGACACTAAGATTCCATCTAACCCCAGTTAGGATGGCAGTCATCAAGAACACAAACAATAATAAATGCTGGCGAGGATGTGGGGAAACAGGAACCCTTAGACACTGCTGGTGGGATTGCAAATTAGTACAGCTGCTATGGAGATCAGTGTGGAGGTTACTCAGAAGCCTGGGAATGGAACCACCATATGACCCAGTTGTACCCCTCTTGGGGGCCTTTCAGTCAGGACATTATAGTGACGCATGCACATCCATGTTTATAGCAGCACAATTCACAATAGGCAGACTATGGAACTAGCTCAGGTGTCCATCAACAGATGAACAGATTACAAAACTATGCTATATACACACAATGGAATTTTAGTCAGCCCTAAAGAAGAAAAAAATTATGTCATTCACAGGAAAATGGATGGAATTAGAGAATTTTATGCCAACTGAGATCAACCAGTCTCTTGTGGAAGCTAGAGAGATATTGAGAAACAAAAGGGACTTCAGATAAATGAGGAGAAATATCAGTAGAATAGTGGGAGGGGGTTGGGGGAGGGCTGTAGGGAGATGAATGAGAGGAACAGTTCAGATAATGCTATGTTCATGTATGAGGTCATCAATACAGCTTCACATTTGTCTGGGGATGGGAGGGGAGCACACCAAGCGCTGTGAGCATGTGTGTTCCAATCACTCTGAACCTCATGATGGTGTACAATTACAATATAACATTTTTAAAAATGAGCATGGGGTTGGAACTAAAGGATATTATGCTAAGTGAGGTCAGCCAGTCTCAGAAAGTGTAGAGTCATATGTTTTCTCTCATATGTGGAAGTCAGAAAGAAACTGGGATATAAGAGGGACTCCAGGTAAAGGAGGAGAAAGAGCAGTAGAATAGTGGAAGGGGATTCGGGAGGGAGGAGACCTGTTGAAAGAAACAGTTCAAATAATGCTATGTTCATATATGAAGTTATCAATACCAATTTCAATATGGGGAAGGGGGAGCGGGTGGGATGCGGAGGTCAACACACCAAGTGCTGTGCGCATGTAAGTTCCTATCACGCTCAACATCATGATGATGTATAATTACAATGCACCAATAAAATTACATTAAAAAAGAGAGAAAGGGCAAGAGAGGCATTTCCCTTCCAGTATGACTGAGTAAGCTTCTTCTAGACCCAACTCCCCTGCAGAAAACAGCTGTCAATTATTAAATAAAAATATAGAAGAGGACTTCTGTTCAGTGGCAGTTGAATAGCGAGCAGGCAGTCTCTAGAGGCAAGTTGACATCTGATAGAGAAAAATGAGGCGGGGTGAAATCCCCACTTGCAGCTTTTAGCCTGAGGGCAAATTGAAGTTGTCACCCCGGAAGCAGTGATGTCTCTGAGAGAAATTCATAGATTTTTTGGCCTAGAGAACCTGAGGAAAGAGTTCAAGGCAACCAAGGGTCCCAGAGAACGAGGGCGTCATTCTGGAAAAGAGGAAACCAGAGAAAGGGCACCCCAAATTCTCGGACCCCTGAAGCTTGAATGTGAGAGATGGATGCAAAGCATTGGGACCCAGGGTAAAGAACTGAGCCAAGAGTCAAGGGATTCTGGGAGTTCTCAGTGTGAGTCCAACCAAGTCACAGTCTGCTTACAAAAAAAAATCTACATTCTTCAGAGAAATATAACAGAATCCAGATGACATTCCCAATGTCCGGGACACAGGGTGCATTTATACAACGCAGGAGAACCAAGAAGATGTGACGTCAACAAGGAAAAAATGGGATAGATGGAGACCAATTCTGAAATAATCTAAGTTTAAAAATTGTAAGGTAAGGATTTAAAAGCAAGGAGAGAAATGAAAATACGCTCTCTGTGCTTGTGAAGACAGGGGATGTCATCAGATAAGCAGGGGCCATAAGAAAGCATCAACGGAAAACTCTAGAGCATCGAAGCAATACACTTAGGCTATTATAATATTTGATATCTACCACTTGACCCTTCGCCTGGATCCATAAAATGTACAGTGCTCAGAGCAAACTCTAATGGAAGCTGCGGACTTCACATGCTAACGATGTATCAATGCAGATTCATCAATTGCAATAAATGTACCACTGTTTTTTGGTTTTTGTTCCTTTGCTATGTTTGTTTGTTTGGATTGAACCCAGGGGCATTCTACCTCTGATCTACACCCTCAGCCCTTTTAATTTTTTATTTTGAAAGAGAGTCTCACTAGTTGCTGAGGCTGGCCTTGAACCTGTAATCCTCTTGTCTCAGCCTCCATAGTGTTGGAATTACAGCTGTGCACCACTTCACCCAGCTATAAATGTACCACCTTGATGGGAGATGTTAATTAAGGGGGAGGCTTGCATTTGGGGTCCCAGGGCTCTATGGGAAATCTCTATAAGGCCATCTTAATTTTGGTGTGAACTTAATGCTGCTCTAAAATTATTTCTTAAAAATACACCATAGAGAATAAATTCCTTGCACAGACTTAATAGTGCAATGGATATGACAGAGGAAAGAGTGTTCGAACTTGAAAATGGGCCAGCAGAAATCATCCAACCTGAAGAATACACAGAATAAGATTTTTAAATTCACAGAGCCTCAGAAGCCTGCGGGATAAAACCAACAAACCTACTGTCCATGTAATTGGTAGAGTGGGGAGGAAAGAGAGACTAAGACAGGAAACACTTGAAAAATCATGGCCCCAAGTCCCCCAAGTCTAGCCGGGCGTGGTGGTGCACGTTTGTAATCCCCAGTACTTGGGAGGCTAAGACCAGAGGATCCGGGTTTGTGGCCAGCCTCAGCTACTTAGTGAGGCCCTCTGCAACTTAGCGAGACCCTGTTTCAAAATAAAGAACAAAAAATAGGGCTGGGGGTAGCTCGGAAGTAGAATGCCCCTGGGTTCAATCCCCAGTACTGCCAAAAAAAAAAAGCCTCCAAGTTTGATAAAAAGATATAAATTAGAGAAAAGGAAATTAAAACCTCAAGCAGGCAAATGATATAGAAAGCCACAGCTAGTCACCACAGACAGTTCCAAACCCAAGAAAGAGAGACAACGTGGAAAGCAATTATTGAGAAACAAACATGACACACAGAGGGACAGTGAATCAGGTGCGCTCCGGCTTGTCCTCACGGAAGGCCAGAGCTCACCAGAAGGACACCGTGCACGTTCTAACATTAAAACATTGTTGACTTGTAACCCAGATTTCTACGTCCAGTGAGAATGTCTTTTAAGAATTGAGACAAATAAAATTTCAGATAAAGGATACTTGAGAATTCATTGGCAGAGGATCTTTCACCAAAAAAAATGTTACAGGAAGATTTCTATTTTAAAGGGAAATAATACTACCACATGGAAACTCAGATCTTCTAGGAAAAAAGGGGGAACATTTAGAAATGGTGGATATGTGAAATATCTGGGTAACTATTAAAAAAGATATTTTTCTTCTTAATTCATTTAAAATATGTATAATTATTTAAGTGAAATTATAGAATTTTCTGGTTAGATTGTGATTTGAATGTAATACATATAACTATTGTGTAACAATAAGAAAGGGGAAATTAGACTATGCCACACAAAGTTTCTACACTGTACATGGTGAACTACAATATTAACACTAAGTAGACTGTGGCAAGTTAAGGGTGTATATTGCAATGTTTAGAGAGACCACTAAAAAAATACAAGAATGAATAGCTAAAAAGTCAATAGATAAATTAAAATGAAATTCTAAAAAAAATCATATAATCTAAAATAAGGCCAAAACAGAAAAAAAGAAAACATATAAGACAAACAGAAAACAAAAAATACGGTAGCCCTAAACCCAATCATAGAAAAATGCCTTAATAGTTAATTGACTATATACTATTATTATTATTATTATTATCATTATCATTATCATTATCATTATCATTATTATTATTATTACTATTGTGGTACTGGGGATTGAACCCAGGGGCATTCTACCACTGAGCAAGGCCCAGCTTATATACTATAATTAAAAGGCAGGGAGAGAGATGGGCGTGGTGACACACGCCTGTAATCCTAGTACTTGGAAGGCTGAGACAGACAGGAAGATCGCAGGTTTGAGGCCAGTCTCAGTAACTTAGCAAGACCCTCAGCAACTTAGCGAGACCTGTTTCAAAACAAAAAGTTGAAAGGGCTGGGGGTGTAGCTCAGAAGTAGAATGCCCCTGGGTTCAATCCCCAGTACAAACAAAAATCAAAACAAAAAAGTCAAAGATAGAATAGATTTTAAAAATAAGGAAAAAAAGATGGAACCAACCATGTGCTGTCTACAAAATCATTTTTAAATAAAAATACAGATAGGTTGAAAGTAGAAGAGTGAAAAACATCTACATAATGAAAACAGCAAGCATAAAACAGTCAGAGTGACTATATTAATATATGAGATAAGGTAGACTTCTAGAGTAGAATATTTATAGACTATTAATATCCAAAACTTGGAGAATATACTTCCTTTTCAAATGCGTGTGATGCATTCATTAAGACATAAAACAAAGCCAGGCATGGTGGTGCGCACCTGTAATCCCAGTACTTGAGAGGATGAGATAGGAGGATCGCAGATTAGAGGCCAGCCTCAGCAACTTAGCAAGACCCTGTTTCAAAATAAAAAATAAAAAGGGCTGGGGGTATAGCTCGGAGGTAAAATGCCCCTGGGTTCATTCCCAGTACCAAAATCAGACAAAGTATATTCTCTGACTCCAAATAAATTAGAAATCAAATAACAATAAAATAGCCAGAAAACCCCAAATATTTGAAAATTAAACAGCACGCTTCTACATAATGTGTGGTTCAAGAATAAGTCACAAGAGAAATTAAGAGTTTGAACTGAATGATAATGGCAATGCATATCAAAACTTGTGGGATACAGGCAGATCAGTGCTGAGAGGGAAGATGATAGCTGTGAATGCTTCCGTTGGAAAAGAAGAGAGAGCTGACTGATCCAAGGTTCCAACAGAAAGCACTAGGGAAAAAGGAGCCAAGGAAACCCAAAGCAAATAGACAGAAGAAAAAGCTCAATAGAAGAGCAGAAATCAATGCGGTGTAAAACTACTGGCGCAAGACGTCGATATAACCAAAGCTTGCTCTTTGAAAGGTAAATATGCTTGATACACCTCTAGCTATTCTGATCAAAAAAAGAAATAAAGAAGGCACAACTTAACAATAACAGGAATGAGACTGAAGCCATCGCTGCAGGTCCTATAAACGTACAATTACAGACTATGCTAACTTAAGCAAATTTAACAACTTAGACGAAATAGGCAAATTCTTGAGAACATAAAATCTCAATAGTCATACATCTATAAAAAATATTAGTTTCTTTCTCAAACACTTGTCCCCCAAAGAAAACTTCAGGCCCATAGCTGAAGTGAATAATTAATAGCTTCACTAGTTAATTCTATCAACATTTAAGGAAGTAATAACACCAACCACATAAAACTCTCCCTAAAGCAGAGAAGGGGACCCTTCTGAGCTTGTTTTATGAGGCCGCTGAAACCTTAAGGTCAAAGTCTGACAAAGATGTAACCAAAAAATATAGGCCGATATTAATCATGAACACAGATGCAAAATTTTAAAGACTATGTTGGTAAACAGAACATAGCAATATGTAAAAAAAAAAAATAGTATGTGATGACCAAGTGGGACATATCCCAGAAACATAAGGTTGAATTGACATAATATCAATGGGACGGGCGTGGCGGCCCATGCCTATAATCCAGCTTTTTGGGAGGTTGAGGCAGGAGAATGGCAAGTTCGAGGCCAGCCTCGGCAACTTAGTGAAACTCCATCTCAAAATAAAAAATAAAGTGGGTGGGAATGTAGTTTAGTGGTAGAGCACCCCTGGGTTCAATCCCCAGTACTACCGAAAATGTGCATGTGCGTACACGCGCGCACACACACACACACACACACGCACACACACATACACATTACATTGAAATATATATTTTTTAAAATTTAAAAATATTGGCCGGGCGTGGTGGCGCACGCTTGTAATCCCAGTACTTTGGGAGGCGGAGACCGGAGGATCCGGGTTCGCGGCCAGCCTCAGCTCGCGCTTGCTCGCAAGCGAGTGTTCTCTCTCCTTCCCTCCCTCCCTGTCTCTCTCTCTCTCTCTCTACTTAGTGAGGTCCTCCGCAACTTTGTGAGACACGGTTTCAAAATAAA
>PVJS01024324.1:0-28798 GCA_004027185.1 Glis glis
TGCTTTATTTTTGAAACCGGGTCTCACGAAGTTGCGGAGGGCCTCACTAGGTAGAGAGAGAGAGAGAGAGAGAGAGAGAGAGAGAGAGAGAGAGAGATAGCGCGCGCATGCGCGCTGAGGTTGGCTGCGAACCCGGATGCTCCGGTCTCCGCCTCCCAAAGTACTGGGATTACAAGCGTGCGCCACCACGCCCGGCTGAGACATGAGATCTGAATCATAACAAAATTAGGGGAAGCCAAAACTGGGTGATTAAGAAGGGCCTTTAAGTTTCCTAAATGTATATTCTTAAGGTAGTTTATAGGGTCAAGTCCATCATGTTTGGATCTTATTGTAATCTAATCTTTTCTCTATCAAGTTTAATTGCATATATTTGGAAGATGCTGTAACTTTATGTAAAAACTTTTAAAAACTTTACATAGTACTGTTATTAACTATATCTTTACAAAAATTCCAGTGTAGAGAAACAGAAAGTGGCTTTGGAGTTAGACCTGATTTGAACCCTAGCAACTGAAAACTTCCAAAAGCATTTAAACTTGATAGGAGATACTTTACCACTGAACATAATACATGAGGTTAAGGCTAGTTCCTAAAACCCTTTTAACACATTAGGCTCCTGAACCAGGACTATCTATGAACAGAATTATAACATTTAATCACCACAAGCCAGTTTCTTTTCTTTTTTTTTTTTTTTTGTGCTGAGCCCATGTCCCAGGAATGTGAAAGCACAAATGCAGAGAATTCCTTGAGGATCTGAGGCCTCAGTAAGAGTCCAGGGAAGGTCGGGCAGGACCTTGGTTGAGTAAGAGGATGGGAGGGGGAGACATCCTGGGTCTCTGGGTCTCTTGAAGATCCTCGGCAAGCAATAACAGTCTTTGTTGCTTTCTTTAAAATTAAGTATTTTATTATTAGCCTTATCTCAGACAAGAAACTTTAGCTCTGAAAGGTTGGGAAGACAGACCCTCAAAAAGGCAGCCTTACTGTAGCAAAGGATTATGCTAAACTAGAACTTCATGTGTGGTAGATTTAACCCAGTACATAACCAAAACCTGAAAAAAAGTGCACATTATCATTGTTTATCACATTTTAAAAATTAAAATCCGTTTTTTGGGTATAGTGGCACATGCCAGTAATGCCAGTACCTGGGAGACTGAGACAGGAGGATCAAAGGTTCAAGGCCAGCCTCAGCAACTTTGCAAGATCGTGTTTCAACATAAAAAATAAAAAGGGCTGGGGGTGTAGCTCAGAGGTAGAATGTCCCTGGTTTCAACCCCAAGTACAAAAAGCAAAACAAAACAAAAAATTAAATCAGGTTTTTTTTTGAGCTATAAATATTCTTATATAATGGTTAAAAAATCCACAACCCAGGCCGGGCGTGGTGGCGCACGCTTATAATCCCAGTACTCGGGAGGCCAAGACCTGAGGATCTGGGTTCATGGTCAGCCTCAGCTACTTAGTGAGGCCCTCCACAACTTCATGAGACCCGGTTTCAAAATAAAGGATAAAAAATAGGGCCAGGGGTGTAGCTTGGAGGTAAAACGCCCCTGGGTTCAATCCCCGGTACTGCAAAAAAAAGAAGTCTACAACCCTAGCAATGCAAGACACTGTTGAGGTGTGGCTCAACAAGAGCCCTTATTCTTTCCTGGTAGAAATGCAAAATGGTGCTATTTGACAGCTTCTTTCAAAACTAAATATATTCTTACCATGAGATCTAGCAATCATGTCCCTTGGTATTCATGCAAGGGAGCTGAAAACATATTACCACACAAAAACCTGCATACGAATATTTATAGCAGCTTTATTCATAATTGCCAAAACTTGGAAGCAACCAAGATGTCTTTCAATAGATGAATGGATAAACAAACTGTGACACATTCACACAACAGAGTATTATTCAGCGATAAAAAGAAATGAGTTATCAAGCCACAAAATGATATGGAGGAACCTTGAAAGCATGTTGCTAATTGAAAGAAGCCAATCTGAAAAGGCTACATACTATATGACATTCTAGAAAAGGCAAAACTATGGATAGAGTAAAAATAAACAAACCGAAACAAAACAGTGGCTATCAGGGGTTCAGAAGAAAAGATAAGTAGGTGGACAGCAGGGGATTTGTAAGGCACTGAAACTATTCTATATGATACTGTAATGGTGGATAAATGTCATTGTACAACTTCACAGAATATACAACACAAAGAGTGAGCCCTAATGTAAACTGCTTACATTAATGTGTGTGTGTGTGTGTGTGTGTGTGTGTGTGTGTGTGTGTGTGTGGTGCTAGGGACTGAACCCATTTCTACCTCTGAGCTATACCCCCAGCCCTATTTTATTTTTTTATTTTGAAACAGGGTCTAAGTTGCTGACAGCCTAGCTAAATTGCTGAGGATGACTTAGAACCTGCGATCCTCCTGTTTCAGCCTCCCAAGTACTGGGATTACAGGCGTGCACCACCACACCTGGCTTACATTAATTTTTACTGTTAAACTTTATTTAGTTAATAATATATTGATATTGGCTCTTTAGTTGTAACAAAAATACCACACCAAAGCAAGATGTTAGTAACAGTGGAAATTGCAGGGGTAAAGAGGGGGAATATAGGAAGTCTCTGTACTTTTCACTTAATTTTATTGTGAAAACGAAATCTGCTTTAAAAAGCCATTAATTAATAAGTTTATAGAGTTAAAAAAGTCAATACATCTAAAATATTATAACAAATTATTTATGCATAAAAGTACATTAGCGTTTTCCCAAAAGAGCTGTCTGCTACTTTAATAATGACCTGAGTTACTTTCTGGTCTTTGCTTGGGTCCTCACATCTGGGTTCCACCTTCCTGTCCTCATTAGTCTCATGGTGGCATACTTCTTTCTAAAGAGGGGTCACCATGGACAAGAATACTTGCTCTTTCTCTTATCATCACTTTCCAGGAAGCCAGTGTCACAGTCAGAATAGTCACATGGGTGGAAGAGTGATGGGATGAAAAGATGCAGAGAATCTTCTCTGGCAAGACTATGCATAATTGTATGGTCACCATTACACTATTAGGGTACATACTTAAATTTTAATGCTTGTTCAAATGACTCACAATTAGAATGCTAGAATAAAGACTTTCTTTTCTTTGTGTGTGTGTGTGTGTGTGTGTGTGGTTCTGGGGATTGAACCCAGAGGCATTCTACCCCAGCCCTATTTTAGTTTTTATTTTGAAACAGGGTCTAAGTTGTAGATGGCCTCGCTAAGTTGGTGAGGCTGGTTGTGAACCTGTGATCCTCCTGTCTCAACCTCCCAAATACTGGGATTATAGGTGTGTGCCACCACACCCGGATGAATGAAGACGCTCAATAATTCTTCAGACCTCCTCTCAGGGAGGGCTTTCTTAACCACCATGTATGTCACTATCATTATGAACTACATTATGATGTAAGACTATAATGCATCAATAAAAGTATAAAAAATTTCCTGAAGAAAAAATAAAGAAATAAAGTGAACTCCTAATCCTCCTTCACCAGTTACCATTTTCAAGGTCCTCTTTACCACTCTTTTCTACTTTATTTACTTTTTATGGTCCTTCTCCCTCCCTCCAGGGTAAGCTCTATGAGGGCTGAGATCCAGTCTCTCTTCTTTTTGTTCTCTCCCCAGCACACAGTAAACTTTCAGTTGAGTGAATGCCTGTGTTATGAGAATGCTGAAGAAGAACAAACAAGTATGGGCAGTCCCCATACTCCAATTTGGTAATATCGACTTCCAATTCAATGTTGAATAAGAAATGTTACATGACATTATTTTCACTACATCAATCATTTCAACCCAGGCACTAGGATGTTTTTGCTGAGTATTTTGAATATAGGGCCTGGAAATTTGTGTATTGAGGCTTAATGAATGATTTTGAGGAAGATAATGAAAAGTATATATTGCAGAGAGCATTAAATTTTATTCTTATCAGTGTATCATGTAAAAACTATCACTTTCACTTTTAGTAATGAAAATGATTATCATATATTAATGGCTCTATGATATATCAGACCTGGCTTTCTTTTTACTCTCATTAGATCTTCACAATAACCTTGTAATTAAGGATTATTATCCTTTGACAGACTCAGAGTGCAGAGTGAGGGGCAGAGAGATTAAGTAACCCGTCCAGGGTCCAAAACTTGTAAAAGAAGATTCAAATGCAGGTCTGTCTAATGCTGAACACTATTTCTTCCACAAGGGCAAGTAAGCCTACCTTTGTTCTAACACAGACTTAATTTCACAAAACTCCTACTTCTCGTGTTCCCAAGGTTATGATAAAACTGTACATAGATCAATATTCCAAAACTACATGCAGGGGTGCATGTGGGCAAGGCATCCACAGAACTACATCAATTTATATCATAAACCTGCTAGAGCAACTATTTTTTTTTTTGCAGTACTGGGGATGGAACCCAGGGGTATTCTACCTCCGAGCTACACCCCAGCCCTATTTTTTGTTCTTTATTTTGAAACAGGGTCTCACTAAGTTGCGGAGGGCCTCACTAAGTAGCTGAGGCTGACCGTGAACCCGGATCCTCAGGTCTCAGCCTCCCAAGTACTGGGATTACAAGCGTGCGCCACCACGCCTGGCTTAAGCAACTACTTTTGTCATACAGACGCTTCTGAGATCATCCTGCCAGGACCAGATTGAGTTTAAATCCCATTTATTGATAGTGGAAGGCAAAAGGATAAAGACTGACTCCCTGATATGTGTTTCCATGTACAGGGAACTCCTACTTATTTAACTTGATTTTTTAGAATTCCCTCTCTGGTTCTTAGGAAATTTTAGCCAACAAAAACTTACAGGCTGGGGAGGGGTGGAGCGAATGATATAACAAGAAGAACACAATACTCATTGACACCTGCCATGAATAGAAAGAGTGCTCACTGCCAGAGGAACTCCAGATAATGGAGGAGAAACCTCCGTGGAGCCAGGGAGGTGGTCTAGGGGAAGGGGAGGGGGGAGAGTGAGGATCATTGAAAGAATTACTACCATTGGCCTTGTGTACATGTGTGAGAATACCAATGTCAATCTCAGTACTCTGTATGGGGAAGGGGTGGGATGGTGAGGTAGCCAGGGGGAGGGAGGAACCAAGTACCGTGTGCATGTATGTCACTGTCAACATGATTTACATTATGATGGGAGACTGTAATGCAATAAAAGCGTATTAAGAAAGAGTGCTCACTGTTAAACAGTATACTTTAAATAACTGACGTGTGAATTAATACAATAAAAACAGATTTGAATGTCCTCTGTAACCTGGAACCCTCATTCTCTGGGTTTCAAGGCCATGGTAGTCAGAATCACTATACCAAGCTAAGAATGTTCCAAGTGCCATGTGATACAACTGTGGCCAAGGCATCAGAAGAAGGAAAGATCTGCTGGGGAAATCTGTCAGCTTCTCTCTGCTGTGTACAGTGCTTATACAAATACAATGTAGTAGAGTGAATGCTAAACTTACAAGGACACTAGGGCAAGCAGCTCCAATAATTAAGTTATAAAATGGCAACTGAAATCATGGAGATTGTTAACCTTGATTTTGGAAGGGACTGTACAGCCAGAAGGTGTCATGGTGCCTTCTGCTGGAGCTCCCAACTTGATCAGCATTAGGAGCTTGATTGTGAGTATGTAAGTTGATTTTCAACCACTTCCTTTTTCTTTTCTTTCCCTTTTGGAATGCAAAAGAAAGATCAGGTAAAACTGCCAACTGGTGTAGCTGCCAAGATGAGGGTGGGTGTCTGGAGGTGGAGAGCAGCAAGTATTCCCTTACACAGAAACCCTTGGGCGTCTGTTAATAATATGCTGCTAAATTGGTTGTGGAAAGCCACTGTACAGTGTGAGTTCAGCACCTTAGTGCCCACTTTGGGCCCCTGTCTGTATAAAACTCTCCTTATATTCAAATCAATAAATGTAGCTGGGACAACTTCCTACGTAATTTAAAGCTAATAATAAATGAGCATGTGGCCATCTAAAATATTCTCCGATATCGCTATACCTATCCTTAAGTATTGGCACTTTGTTTTCAAATATTTTATACCAAAAACTTTTCCCCTTGTAAATTTTAAGTTACAAGGCCATGGCAACAGTCTTAATAAAGATTAATTACTGCAGTACATTCCATAAAATCTACCCAGTTTCCTTCTGATGATGAAGGCATATAGAAGCAGTAATGAGGATGTATCACATCTTTAATGTCTTTTTCCTAGCTGCTCAGAACTAAAAACAGATTTGTAAGAACAGTTTAGTGAAAGAAAAGATCGATTGGCTCAGGGTTCATTATAAACATAACTGCAAGAGGAGAGGAAAAAAATGTCCTCCTAGATCAGAATTCTAATTATCAGAAAAGGCTGGGGTGGCGAGAAGGCAGAGAATTGCGCATCGCACCATAGCTCTCACATATATTTCCTTCTATAAAACGAACATACATCATTTGGCTTTGGCAAAAAATCCCTCTACTTTCTGGGTTCATAAACCTATTTGAGAATTTGATGAAAAGTGAGGACCCCTTTTTCCAAACAGATGTGTGGGAGTGTCTATGCTGCATGCACACAACAGAGTTCCGCGTGCAATTTCAAGATATTCAAGATGCCCCTAAAGCTCATCAGTAGAGTCCAGGTTAACAAACCCTGCTCTGTAGCAATTTAGGAGACATAATTATTTTTCTTTTCCAAGAGTAAAATCATTTTAAACTCCATCCAAGTTGGGTTTAGGCTATGCATTTTTTTTCCATTACTAATCTGCATGTGGAACATTTTGTGCTCCCCAGAAACACATCAGCTTTTCTCTCAAACTACTTTCACTGATTAGTTTTCAATATTCAAGATCATCACCCACCCAAGCATGTCTCCAGTGTTCCAGCTATCTGGCAAAATTAAGTTTTATAGTTTAGTCTTATTCTTCATTAATCCTTCAAATGACTTCTAAAGTGAGAAAAACCAGTTGTCAACGAAGTTGCTCATTAAAGAACTCATACTGGGAAAACCAAAATAAAACCAAACCAAGAACCTCTACATGCATACAATCTAAAATTCTAAAAGGGGAGGTTGATAAGGAAATTATGGTGTAACGAAGTGAAAAAATGTATATTATGCAGTCATCAGACACTAATGCCTTCTACATGAGATAATGCAAAATGAGAGTCCTTCTCAATGGTCTCAGTGTAAACAAAGCTGCCATGCCCCAGAGCTGGGCTGCAGCCAAGAGAACTCTATAGTGAGCGTGCTTCATCTGGGCTCCATGGCGTCCTGAGCCATTAGCCCATCTTCTTGGAGGTTCTGGAACCTCTGAAAAATGAGAAATTCACAACCGTCACTGAATGACAGTTATACAACCTGTGACTAAATCACAGAGTACAAAGCACAGGGCAAAATGGCTTGCAAGGAAAGTCAAGAGTAGTTTCCTAAACCCCAAATTTCTCATACTAGGTCTTCCCCCATTCTAACTCCCGCCCCAGAAAATAATACTCTTTCTTCTTCAATGTGTTTTAGAGAATTCCCAAAAAGTCTCCAAACAAGTAATATTGCCCTTCTCCTCAACCCAACAATTGACCTTGAAAGTTTCTCCAAATATTCTTGCTTTCAAATGTTTCACAGATAAGAACAGATGATTGAGATTTTTTCTTGAAAGCTGCAAGGCATTTTAGAATTGGAAATAAATCTTCTGAAGTTACAAAGACTGAAAGGAAAGAATTGGGCTGGAGGTATAGCTCAGTGGTAGAGCGTTTCCCTAACATGTGTAAGGCCCTGGGTTAATCTCTCTCTCTCTCTCTCTCTCTCTCTCTCTCTCTCACACACACACACACACACACACACACACACACACACACCAAATAAAACAAAAGGATAGAATAGCAGACTCAGGCTGAATCTAAAACCTTTCTACATCTGCCTCCTACAACGAGAATGAACAGCAGGTAGAAGTTCAACTAAATGGAAAATGCAGTCAATCATTTTTGTTCTAAGCACAATCACTTAGACTGCATAAGAGAAAGCTCTTTCAAAAAGAATCACCCATTATATTCAGCAGCAATTATTCCACTAAGATTTATATAAAACAATGTGCCACACCCAGCACCAACCAAAAATAGTTAAAAAGGAAAGAAAATGGTTTCTGCATTTTCCTTCCCCAGAAATTCATCTTTGACTCACACATTTATTTTCCAAGTGAAAAGTCTTCCACATAGTATGTAGACTACTGTAAAGTCTTGAAAAATTAGATGCTGGCCAAAACTTACTGAAGATATGCCACAGAACTCAATATTAGTAGGAACCACAGAGATGCAAGCAGTTCACCTACTTCATGTAAGAGAGAATTTATAAAGTCAGACAAGTTCACTCAAAAGCAAAACTAGTATAGATGTTTTAAAAACAAAAACCAAAAACTACAAGCAAAAGAACAAACATATAGTTAAAAACGAACAAAAAACTTTGATCAATCTATTGATCAGGAGTCATGTAAAAAGAATGCTAATTATATCAGAACTGGATCAGTTTACTCTGTACAGTAAAATTTATCAATCCATATAGGATTATCTATATAGAAGTCATATCTAAATTATGACACCAGCCTCAAATCAGTTAAAGCTGTAACTGACCTTAGGCTACCTAGAACAATCTACCAAACACCCTATCATACAACAATTTCCTTATAAAGCAACCTACCTTACTCAGAGGCTAGATTATGCAAAGCAAAGGTAGATACCAGATAGTAAGAATCTAACCATTTCTCCCCCCATTTGAAAAAGGTTAAAAAGGTTAAGATTATAAATACTAAGAATTCAATTTGACCGGATAATGAATATGTGGAAAGTCTAGCTATTTCTTTTCCATCGTATTCACTATTTTGAAAATTTTCACATCATTATCAATTCATATGAAGATGGCCACAAACCAAGCATGATAAATGCTACTAGACATACAAAAATTAATCTTATACTACATGTTTATAGCCAAATCTCTTAGAATATGAGGCACAGCTAAAAGGAACACTCTTAAGGAAAGAAGAGATTAATTGAATCACAGTCAAAGATACTCTTGTCTCACTTCAAAGGCTGTACCCTTTGCTCCCCTGCTTGATGATAAGCTAACTTACTTCAGGTTTAGCTTACACACTCTATTCTGGAAGCTCTTTCTGATCTACCAGGCCCAGATGAGGCCCATCACTTCTGTGTTCTATATAAGCCTTTTCCACTGCCTCCCCAGGCACACAAATCACAGCACTCATCTATCATCCTGTTTTGTAATCCTGTACATAGCCCTCTGTAATCCCCACTGAAATAAAAGCTCTGTAGAAAAGCAAGAAAGGCACTTTGCTTGTTTAATGTTTTATGTTGTGTACCTGCACTCAGTATGTCTGGCACATGACAGGCCTTAAAATATTAGTTGAAAGAATGTATGGAGAAATACGACAACCAGAGACAAATGGATCAGGTAAGCACTTTTAATTCTAAAGTAAATAGAAAGTGGTTTAAATTATACAGAAGGTTCTTACTCCAGTTCTTCCCACCATATATAGAAGCCTTTAAAATATTTTTTATTACTAAAGCAGTATAAATACATTATATAGACTATGTGACATGAAAAATCATTTATAAGTCTAAAGGCAATTGCAATAGTTGAAGTCTCTTTTTCCCCCTTAAGGTACACAAGTCCATCAAAATATATTGGAAACAAGAACACATGATTCTGTGTAGTTCTCAGCAGATCAATGAATTGTATGATGTCAACTAAAGTCCACTAAAACAAATAACTGAGTTTCTCACCAAATTATTTTGTTTCTATTTGTGTGTGTGTGCATGCGCAGATGCATGTGTGTGTTACTGGGGATTGAACCTAGGGGTTTTCTACCTCCAAGTTACACCCCCAACCCTTTTTATTTATATTCTTCTTTTTTGAAACAGGGTCTCAATAGGTTGTTGAGAGCCACACTATGTTGTTGAGTCCGGCCTTGAACTTGCAATCCTCCTGCCTCAGCCTCCTAAGTACTGGGATTACAGATGTGCTGCCACCACCATGCCTGACTTTTATCTCCATTTTAATAATAATAACAAAAACAAATCCTAACATCTTCTATGAACTCTACTTATATTAATTCTACAATTCCAAAGGACAAAAGAGAGAATGACGCCACTGAGTAAAACATAGAGTGGAACACATTTTAAGATAAAGATGAGGAAAGAAACCAGAGAACAAAGCAAGCTCTCCCTCTGTACCTGTTGTCAAAATGAGTGCACCAAAGCCTAGAGCCTCAGATGGAGTGTGGATAACTGGCTATCACTCCTTCTATACTATGGGTGGATTACCCCCAACCCAGTTCATAGCTCTCTATCTGCATGGCGGCATTCTTAAAGCTCCTTAAAAGGAACTCAAGGTCATAATTTTGTCACTGGGACCATGAAATAAGCTAGAGATCTCTTTTTGTCATACTAACTTAAAGGAGCTGAATCTTGTACATCAGAATCCCTTTGGAATCTCAGTGCTAGAGATGACAATTTTGATACTCCACAGAGGGTTGAGGGTGGTTGGAATTTTACTGCAGCTGTGCACTGAGCAGAGAAGAAGGACAGAAGTATGAACTTTTTAAAACCTTGTCAGACCTCCCTGAGGAGGAACTATTGATCCCAGATTCAGGCATTCTCCACTAAATCTGACTCTCCATTGTCTACTTCCTACTGACAAAGTATCTTTCCTTGTAGAGAGACAAAAGTGTTATTCATGTTGAATATTTATGAGTGTCAACAAAGTGAAAGAAAAAGAAATACCCAGAGGAAACTTTAAATGAAACTAGCTCATGCTAGTTCAGAACTAATAGCTATTTTCTAATTGGTATGTCTAGTCCTGTAAGAGTGAACTCATCTCTGGAAACATTAAGTTTATATCCAGAGACTTATACTCCTGGGAGAATGATGCTGACTGAGGCTGAGCATGATCTGCTGATACAATTATTAAGTGGAGGCTAGAAAAAGCTCATCAAATAAACTTGTGGAAATGCCATGAGGACCCTCTAAAGCCAATACCACAAAACCTTAGCACATCGCAAGGTTCATGAGAGGCAAAGAAAAAGAAAAGGTAGCCAAACTGGCACAGGCAACTGTACTAGTGTTATTGTAAATAGTAGTAGCAGTAGTGATGACTACGGTCAAAATTCTACAATATCTGGCCTTCTGAATGGTTTTTCTTTATCCAAAACAATTTGGGTTTTGGCTTATATACATCTTGATTCATTGCCATTGAGGTAATTTTAAGAAAGGAAAAGGGAGAAAAATGAAAATTAGAGTAAAAAAAGAAATTGTACCTCTAGATGGCTACTTACAGCTTACCCTAAATCCTGCCTTTTAGACTGGGAATGACCAGTAGGATTCAGTGATTGGATCATAAGAGATTACTTCATAGATTAACAGGCTATTCAGAGGTGGTAGAAACTATGGGAGCTAAGGCCTAGTTGGAGGAAGCAGGTAATTAATTGGAGGTGTGCCCTAGAAGCACCTATGCTATTCTCCACTTCTTCTCTCCCTTCCTGTCCCTCTTGCCTTCTCCAGCTTCCCTGGTCTGCAGGAGGTGACTAGCTTTCCTCCACCATAGTGACTGCTTTACCACAGGTCTAAAAGCAACCAGGCCCAAAACTGTAAGCCAAAGTCAATTTATTTAAGTTATGTAACTCAGGTATTTTGTCATAGCAATATAAATGAGTGCCACAGGTGAACAACCATGGTCTAGTCAAAGCTATCCTACAGTCGGTATATGAATGCAGGTCTTCAGTCAAATAACATCAAATTTGCGTGACTTACCTCTTCTAAAGCCAGAGTATCCTGCATAACCTGTTTGGGGTAATAGAACTAGGGAACCCATTTTGTTTAGCACATCACACAGATCTGTCCCTAACTTTTACTGTGATCATGGACATAAATTAGTTAATTCCTTAAAGCTTTGGTTTCTTCATCTGTAAGAGAGGGGGTTGGATTAGATGATCTGTACTCACAGACAAAAAAAGAAAGAAAGAAGGAAAAAAAGAAAGAAAAAATACTAGCTAGCCCTTAAATATACTAAAGAAATAAAATTCCCATGTTAATAAAAAATCCTGTTGATATTCTCTTCAACAAAAGAATATGTCTTCAGCTTGAGACAAACAGACCAATTTTAATCTAATGCAGTTAGTAGCTGTGCCTTAAGTGAGAATTGTTTTAATTTTTATGCAATGTTTAACTATTTTCCATCTGAACCCTTATCTTCGCAAGATGCTTTGGCATCTCTCCAAGTATCCCTGCCTCCTTGTTTGTCCATTATACTAACCGATCTTGGCTTCTTCCAACCATCTATATTCCATCATCTCTTACATTATTCAAGCTATTAGGACCAATTACATAGCCTCTTATAATTATACTTGTCTTTTTAAACCCTATAAATCTCTCTCAATTAATTATTCAAATATTTCAAGCCCTCTCTGTGCCCATAACATTAATACTGAGGGAGGGAATAGAGGCAGGAGCTGTAAGTGTTGGTACATAAAAAAGAAACATGTAAAGACAGAATTTCTAGCTATAAAACATTTGCAGGCTAATTAAGAGGATGAAACAGGTGAAGCCATTAGATAACAAGCTATATTAACTAAGTATAGTAGAGAAAGTATCAGTATGAGGGTAAGAAATGACAGAACTATAACATGGAATGTTTGCACTATGCAAATGAAGGATGTCCCAGAAACTACAATAAAAAGTGCTAAGAAAAACCCCACATGAATCAGATGCAGAAGAATTGCTGACATCCTCTTAATGGCTTCAAAGGTTGGTTCTATCTTTTAAAGGAATGTTATTAGAGAAAACGCAAAAAAAAACCCAGAAAACAATCTGTAAGAACCAATTAATGTTCCTCCAGAGAGTTGAATTACACAAAAACATCTAGAAGTTAATAATTTAAACTCATGTGTTAGTCAAACCACATCTATCAAAATAGAGATCCCAGAAACCACTCTTAAAGAGAGACATACACATAAGAAACAAGGGGCAGCCAAATGGACCATCCTAATAGTTCATCTAGGTATCATACAGACGCACCAAGGCGCTTTCTGAAACAGTGTCTATATTTACTTTTAGAAGCCAGTTTCTAAAAATTAAGAATAAGACCTAAACCTAAACCATTTAACTCTCAAGATATAAACATTTACATATTTTCTAAATCCTAATAAAATGATTTTTAACTGGGGTGCCTTTTGTGGTAGTAAAGCTAATATATCTACTATCTAGCATTTGAAAATACTATAAAGCTAATATGTTCACTACCTAGTTGTCATCAAGCACTTCAAATTTCTGGCATCATCTGGTAAGATGACATTTTGGATAAGTGAGTTTTCCCTATTACCAAATAATTCTATGTTTAAATGAGTACAAGATTAAAATGAAAAGTAACTCAATGTCTCCCTACAGCATTTTCTCCCAAGAGGGTAATCTTTTTGAGAACTATTCTTGTTTAAAAAACAAATTACAACTCTCTATGGTCTTTTTCTGCAGCTCCAAACTCCCTGGGCTAGCACTTAAGGGGTTCCATCAAGCTATGTTTCATCTTCCTTTCAAGAATATTAACTTTATCTGTCATTAGTAGCTAATGGTTTAGACTGTACACAAAGTTTAACATTGTCAACTTTTAAATCAATATAATCTAAATGTAATCTAAAAGCATTTTGAAAACAAATGCTGAGCGAGTCCTACTGCTACTCAATTCATCACATTTCATTTTTTTTTTTTGGCATGGTGGCAAAGAGATGATAGTATATGAACAGATTTTAAATTGATAGAATTTGTTAAGAGTTGTTTACCTATAAGTTTTCCATTATTTTATTTGTTATTTAATATAAAAATATAAAAGTATAACTGCTCTTTTTTAAAATTCAGAGGCGATTTTTAAGAGCATTCTCAATAGAGTTCTTTGAAAGTCAAATTAAATCCTGCCTGTTTATATATATTCTAATTGATCGAATTCTTAAGCAAAAGGACTCAAAAAGAGATGGAAAAAATAGAGAAATAAAAAGACAATATGACCCATTTCTCATTCTTTTATCTGTTAAATAAATATTTTTTAAAAGTCCCCCAAATGATCAGAAGAGGATGAGATATTTGAAAAATGAACTATAGGAAAAATAAGAAACAGCACCAGGGTTTTCTAGGATATTAAAGGTTAAAATAAAATCTCTTGGAATAATATTTACATTAATGTTTTTTGGATTATTAAAAGGAGAAGCCTCACGAGTATTAAGTATGTACTTAATGATGCCAATGGTAAAAACACACCTCATTTTATTTTCCACATCTTCACTCTCTGATTCTGCAGAGCTTCTGTACTTATCTGGATCTGGAAGTGTGCTCGGGTCAAATCCACCATCATCATCGTCACTCCAATCCAGAAAGGCTTCCTCTTCATCTTTGACCTAAGAAAACACAAGGAAAATTGTGATTTAGGATGTCAGCTGGTAAATAACCAGATTTTATTTCTAGACCCAAATATGTAGCCCTCTAATTGACATCCTCACATTCAATGTCTTCTATTCAGGTGAAGGCTCCTATGTGACTTTCAGAGCTATAACCATTTGCAAAAAGTAAGAAAATCCCTATCATTTCAAAATAAAATAAGATATTATTCAGAAAGTAACTACATTAAGTCCCTTAAATTCAATTAGGGGAAATTATCAATTTTAACATATTACTTCCATGTAATTCAATTGTCAAAGAAATAAAATATGAAGTTGTTTTAGTCCTCTTCTCCACACACAAAAGTATCACAACTACCAAAAATAGTGGGTGAAAACATTAGGAACAAGAGAAGCGAGAGTACAGTAACATTTGTCTGATTTTTATGCCCACAATAGTGTAAGTCTTAAAAAACATCAGATTTGCAACAAGATTACTTATAATGAGGGGTCTTCTAAATTCAAATGCAAGCACAAAGTCACTAAAAACATTGGGGGAAGACAGGAACATAAAAAGATGGGGAAAGCAGTAAAGCATGGGAAATGGATGCATGGAAGAAGTTGGGGTCTATCCAGTTTCATGAAAGTTGGTAGGTGGGCTGTTTTTTTTTCTTTTTGTTTTTTGGTTGTTATTTTTGTCAAAGAACCAACTAATGGAATAGTAAATTTACTACATATTTATGTTACTGAACATCACTTGCACCAAATCTATTTCTGGCAGATTGATTTTGTCACCTAGTAGTTAATCATTGCTACATACATTTAACATGAAATTATAAGTAGGACTTAAATCTAAAGGTTTGGAAAAGTTTCTCTCAGTTACCATCTTTATAATTCTTCTTCATACCAAGTAAGACAAACCTCAATGACTCTTTGATTTCAACTGATTAATGCTCTTCCCTAGAAACTGAATCACAATTCAGAATAGCATTGCAATCAACTGTACAGGCTACGATAGAAGTTCTCTGGCACTTTCTGAAGCACTCTCCCTGATGACCTCTAAACTTAGTGAAAGGAGGAAGAGGAGGAAAAGGAGGAGGAGGAGGAGGAGGAGGAGGGATTAATCATCACTGCACAGTCCCAGCTGCTTTCTCAATAAAGTTCCCTGGTAAAAGTAAAAAATATGGAAACAAATATCAGACAGGGAGGGGAGGAGAAAGTTGCCATTAGAAGCAAAAAGCAGCACACCTACAGCATAAAATACTTGAAAATAAAGATATCAACAAAAATTGAATGTCATCATATACTCAAGAACACTAATCTCCTGGGTTACAAGATATTTCCAATTTTCCAGTCAGCTGCTCTTAAAGAAATGTACTGTCTGAAGGTGGAGGTAGAGCAGACTCAAAATAGTTCTCAAACTTCTTGGTTTCAGGACACCTTCACACTTCGAAAGACTGAGGATCCAAAAAGGCTTTTGTCAATGTGAAGAGTATCTACTGACATTTACTGTATTAGAAATTGAAACTAAGAATAGAAGATTCTGAAACAAATCCACATACTTATAGCCAATTGACTTTTGACAAAGGGGCCAAAAACATACACTGGACAAAAGATAACCTCTTCAACAAATGGTGTTGGCAAAACTGGTTATCCATATGTACAAAAATGGAAATAAACCCCACTTTCTCACCCTTCACAAGAGTCAACTCAAGAAGGATCAAAGACCTGGAAGTTAGACCAGAGACTTTACAGTTACTTGAAGGGAGCATAGGACCAACACTTCAACACATAGGCACAGGTAAAAAACTTCCTCAACAAGAAATTAAAAGGCATAAGAAATTAAAACGAGGATTAACAGGTGGGATTGCATTAAACTGAAGACCTTCTGTGCAGCAAAGGAAATTATCAAGAACCTCAAGAAAGAGCCGACAGAATGAGAGATCTTTGCCAGCTACTCCTCTGATAGAGGACTAATATCTAGAATATAGAAAGAACTGAAGAAACTCAGCACCAAAAAACAAATAACCCAATCAAAAAATGGGCAAGTGAAATAGACACTTCACCAAAGAAGAAATACAAATGGTCAACAAATATATGAAAAAATGTTCAACATCATTAGCAATCAGAGAGATACAAATCAAAACTACCCTGAGATTTCACCTAACCTCAATTAGAATGGCAATCATTAAAAGCACAAACAATAATAAATGCTGGTGAGGATGTGGAAAAGTAGGAACTCTGACACATTGTTGGTGGGATTGCAAATCAGTGCAACCACTTTGGAAAACAGTGTGGGGGGACCGCAGAAGAATGAGAATGAACCTACTATATGACCCAGCTATACCACTCCCGGGTATCTACCCAAAAGAATTTAAATCAGACTACCATAGTAATGCAAGCATACCTGTTTATAGCTGCACAATTCATAATTGCCAAACTATGGAACCAGCCTAGATGTCCATCAACAGATGAATGGATTACAAAATTACACAATGGAATTCTACTCAGCCATAAAGAACAAAATTATGTCATTTGCAGGGAAATGGATGGAACTGGAGAATACTATGCTAAGTGAGATTAGTCAGTCACAAAAAGTAAAAGGTCAGATGTTTTCCCTCATATATGGAAGCTAGGGAGAAATTGGGACAGAGGAGGGACAGTAGACAAAGGAGGAGAAACCTTAGTAGAATGAAAGAAGGGACCTAACTGAGGGAGATGGGAAGGGGGAGGAAGACTTGAACAGGGAAACATCTCAATGGACATGATATACATACACAAACTTATCAAAGCCAATCACTGTGCTGAGCATGGGAAGGTGGGAAGGGAGGGGGAGGGAAGTGGGAACTGGGGGAGGGCTCAACGAGTACTGTGCATGTATGCCTCTGCTGAACTTCAGCAAGATGTATGATTATAATGCACCAATAAAAAAGAAATTGATACTATTAAAAATGTATGCCTTCATTTAATAAAAACTCATTATATGTTAACATAAAACTATTTTTATAAAAAAAGTTCTTATTTTCATAGGCCAAGAACACTGTTTCACATTTTTGCAAGTCTCTAATGTCTGGCTTTAAAGAAGGTGGTTGAATTTTCCAATCTGCTTCTGCATTCAATATGTTCCAATATATTGCTCTGGTTGAAGTACAAGAAAATCTGGCCTCTCACAGGTAGCTGGGAATGTGAGCTCTTTTATAGCATTTTCAGATAATTGCACTTATTCTTTTCTGACACCATAACAAATTCTGATGAGTAGTTTCTCAAAAAGTAGTTGCAATGTGGAATCTGAAAGCGTATTTATGAACTTTTTGTACTATGTTACATTAAAATCTATGGGAGCCGGGCGTGGTGGCGCACACTTGTAATCCCAGTACTTGGGAGGCGGAGACCAGAGGATCCAGGTTGGTGGCCAGCCTCAGCTACTTAATGAGGCCCTCCGCAACTTCATGAGACCCGGTTTCAAAATAAAGAATAAAAAATAGGGCCGGGGGTGTAGCTCAGAGGTAGAATGCCCCTGGGTTCAATCCCCGGTACCGCCAAAAAAAAAAAAAAAAAAAAAAAAATCTATTGGGCTCACTTTGTACTTTGAATGGATCTTTTTCCAGCTATTGATTTTGTAACATCATGCATTGGTCACTTGGAAAATTCTGGACAGAATTAAGAATTATGGAGATCCTCCCTATGAGGATCTTGAAATCTTGACACTTTTATTATATTATACAATCTTTTTAAAAAGCACATTTGTTAGCACCACCAAAATAATTTTTAAAAGCCTTTTAAGTACTGCCAAGCTTTTGATGATACAGTGTTTCAAAACCAATACTGTATTGGTGAATACAAGTTTTCCAAAACTCTTTTTGTCTTAAGAGCTAAAAATTTAACAACAACAGAAACTTTCAGCTTTTTTTTTTTTAATGTAAGCAACAAGTACCATTTTACTCTGGCTGCTTTAAATTTTTCTATTTATCTTAAGAGCTGGACTTTGAGGTATCTAGAAATGGGTTTCTTTAGCCGGGCGTGGTGGCGCACACTTGTAATCCCAGTACTTTGGGAGGCGGAGACCGGAGGATCCGGTTCATGGCCAGCCTCAGCGTGCGCACAGTCTCTCTCTCTCCCTGTCTCTCTCTCTCTCTCTCTACTTAGTGAGGTCCTCCGCAACTTCGTGAGACCCGGTCTCAAAATAAAGTATAAAAAAAATAGGGCCGGGGGCGTAGCGCGGAGGTAGAACGCCCCTGCGTTCAATCCCCGGTACTGCAAAAAAAAAAAAAAAAAAGAAATAGGTTTCTTTGTATTTTCCCTTCTTGGGGTTCCACGAGCTTCTTGGATCTGTAAGTTAATGTTATTCACTAAATTTGGTAATGTTTTAGCCATTATTTCTTCACATATTTGCATGTCCCTTTCTCACTTCTACTCTTAGGACTGCATGCAGATATATATTGGACTACTTCACCAGGTCTCTTGGGTTCTATTAATTTTTCTTTAATCTTTTTTCTGTTATTTGAACAAGCCTACTTGGATCTTCAGGTTTGCTATTCCTTTCTCCTGATATTTCCAAACTGCTTTGGAGCCAATCTATCAGATTCATTTTAGTAATTATACTTTTTAGTTCTAAGATTTGCATTCCCTACCAAGATTACTTGTTTATTCATTGATATATTTTCTTTTAATGTTTTTTATTTATTTTGATATACTTTTATAGGCATACTGTAATTATACATGATGAGGTTCAAAATGATAGAAACATCCATGTACACACCACTTGGTGTGTTTCCCGACAGATCCCACTTCTCCCCTTCCCCCTCCCTGTACATGTTGCGATTGGCACTGATAACTTCTTAGATGTACACAGCATTATTTGAACTGTTTCCTTCATCAAGTCTCCGTTTCCCCCTCCCCACCTCCCTCTGCAAATCCCCTTCCACTATTCTACTGGTCTCTCTCCTCATTTATCCAAAGACCACCTTGTGCCCATTTTCTCTCTACATTCTACATATGAGGAACAACATATGACCCTTCACTTTCCCTTTACTATAAACATATTTAAAATTCCTGCTTTGAAGTCTTTGCTAAATTTCAATCTGGGTTAACATCAGTTTCTATTGACTACTTTCTTATTGAGTATGGATGATACTTTGCTGTTTCATTTCGTATCTAGTATTTTTGTAGACAAGTGGGTACTGTAGATAACATATTGTCTACAGATTCTGTCCTGTTTTCTGAGGATTAAGTTTAATTCTAATTGGCAGTTACCTCGCCTGGATTCAAACTGCATTCTACTCCACGGTGTGTAGCTGTTTATTTCATTCTTACAGCTTCCAACCACTGCTTTTTTAGGATGGTTTCCCCTGGGTCTCTCCTGAGCTTGTGAAATGTGGCACTCATCCAAGGATTTAGGTAGAGTTGGTCTTACCTTCTCTGTTGTTGCTTTTGTGGATTCCCCTAATCTCCAGCTTCTCTGCTGGCTTTGAGACCTATCTGTACTACAATGCTTTAATTAAAGTACTTCATTCAACTATATTAACACCTAATACAATTTAACATGACCCCTTTAGCATTAATTATGAACAAAGTGGTCTTCATAACATAAATACAATTTAATAAGATAAATAAATTACAAGGTGAGGCTTGATATAAATATTTTACTTGATATTCCAGTATAAGAGCTCACTTATTTGTAGGAAAATGCTAATTCAGAATGAATTTACTGTTAAATAGATAAACTATTATTTGCATTTGTGTTAATATGATTCTCTTGTAATTCGACAATATTCAGGCCTTTTTATTTCTTAACCTGTAAGATGACAGCACTGTTGATGACGTACCATACTGTCTGTGCCACACTATGCTCAACTCATGACAATGGTAAACGAATTTAAGATGGCAATCATTCTGCCGGGCGTGGTGGCGCACGCTCGTAATCCCAGTACTTTGGGAGGCGGAGACCGGAGGATCGAGGTTCCCGGCCAGCCTTAGCTCTCTCTCTCTCTCTTTCTCTCTCTCTCCCTGTCTCTCTCTCTCTCTCTACCTACTGAAGCCCTCCACAACTTCGTGAGACCCGGTTTCAAAATAAAGTATAAAAAAAAATAGGGGCGGGGGTGTAGCGCGGAGGTAAAATGCCCCTGGGTTCAATCCCCGGTACTGCAAAAAAATAAATCAATAAATAAAAGATGGCAATCATTCTTTTCAGAAACACAATTTCAAAATACTAATAGTGTAGAGAGGTTACATCAAAAGATAATTAGATCTGGGCGTGGTGGCGCATGCTTGTAATCCCAGTACTTTGGGAGGCGGAAACCGGAGGATCCGGGTTCGCAGCCAACCTCAGCGCGCATGTGCGCGTGCGCAATCTCTCTCTCTCTCTCTCTCTCTCTCTCTCTCTCCCACCCCCTCTCTACCTAGTGAGGCCCTCCACAACTTCGTGAGACCCGGTTTCAAAAATAAAGCATAAAAAAAATAGGGCCGGGGGTGTAGCGCGGAGGTAGAATGCCCCTGCGTTCAATCCCCGGTACCGCAAAAAAAAAAAAGATAATAGATATTAATATTTTTTGGGTTTTGGACCATTCTTTGAATGGTTGGAAATACATAACTACAAAATTTATAATACTTTTATTATGAGAAGTATACTGTGACTCTAATGCCTTTATTTTAATATATACACACACAATCATCTATGACAATAACAAGGCATAAATAAAAGTCATAATGTGAAAAAAGTATTCCCATATGAAAAACATTCTGGATAAAAGTACTATGGTTGTCTTTCTGGTAAGGTCTAATATAGATGTATTCTCTTTCTTGCCATATTCAGCAGCAAAGAAAAATATACTTTCTAGCTGATATGTCTCTATTTTTGTAATTTTATGAATCATTTAAAAGATAATTTACAAATATAGCACCATTCTCATTTTTATCTCCTTTTAGAACCATTTTCATGAAGACAACACTTGTCTGCTCTCAACTGTTTGTGATATACCTACAACATGACATACCTACCAACTCACAACTAATTGTGAAATGCCACTGTGTTAGGACACCACAGCTGGATGTTCTCAGTTGTAGGCAAAGGGGAAGCAAGGAAGTAATTAAACTGGTACCTCAGAGATACAGCAATGGGAAAGGTAGTTGGAGGGTGCAAGATCTAAAGGAAGACATCAGTTTTAAAACTATAAGAATACAGATAAGATAGGAGGGATTCAGTGAAGGGAGTGGCAATGAAGATGAGGGTCAGGTATGAGAGATATTAAGGAATTGAATCGAGGCTCATTGGACTCTGTGGGCATTACAGTGAACAATGTTAGTGTATCCCTCCCCTCATAATTCATACTGTCTCCCTCTCAAAATTCACATGTTGAAAGCCTAATACCAATATGGTGGTCATGAGGGTGGAGCCCTGATGAATGGGATCAGTACTCTAAAGAATGCCATTTAGGGGCCGGACATGGTGGCGCACTCTTGTAATCCCAGTACTTTGGGAGGCGGAGACCGGAGGATCCGGGTTTGCGGCCAGCCTCACCTCTCTCTCTCCCCCTGACTCTCTCTCTCTCTCTCTCTCTCTCTCCCTGTCTCTCTCTCTCTCTCTCTCTCCTTAGTGAGGCCCTCCGCAACTTCGTGAGACCCGGTTTCAAAATAAAGTATAAAAAATAGGGCTGGGGATGTAGCGTGGAGGTAGAACGCCCCTGCGTTCAATCCCTGGTACCGCAAAAAAAAAAAAAAGAACGCCATTTAGGGACACAGCAGGAAGCCAGCTATCTGCAAACCAGTAAGTTGGCCCTCAACAGACTGCATCTACTGGCACCTTGATACTGGACTTCCAGTCTCTAGAATCATGAGAGGTGTTCATTTTAATTGAATGAACTGTTTATTATCGATCCATGGTAATTTCACATAGAAGCACAAACTGACTTAGACAGGTACGCAATACATTTAAGACAATCAATAGGCAAAGAAACACAGTTGTACACATCAGATCCATAAACATGAATCCTCAAATATGGCCTAAGAAAGCAGGTTAGTAAAAACCGTGAAGATGCCTTATAAGCATTCTATGGTCCAAATGTTTGTGCTTCTCAATTCATATGCTGAAACATAACCCCTGTGGTGAAGGTATTAAGAGCTGGTGCTTTGGGGGAGGTGATTAGTTCATAAGGGTAGAGTCTTCATGAATGGAACTAGTGCTTTTATAAGAGGTCCTAAGGAACTTGTTCATCCCTTCCACTATGTGAGGACACAGCAAGAAGGCACCATCTATGAAGCAGACCAAGCCCTCGCCAGATTCTGTCTCTGCCAGCACCTTGATCTTGGCTATCCCAGCTGCCCAGAACTTGGACAAATAAATTGTTTATAAATTACCTAGTCTAAGGTATTTTGTGATAGCAGCCCAAATGGAATAAGACAGAAATGCCTTCAACAAATATATTTTAAACAGCTATTCTATGAGCCAGATACACTTCTAGGTTCTAGGGATACAGCAGTGAACAAGACAATATCCCTGCCCTGAAAATGAGATGAGCTGTTCTAGGATAGTTACCCACATAAGCATAATAATGAAAGCCAGGCTCCACTATTTCTAGGGAGCAGCCAATCAAGGGTGAATCAGTTCCATGGGCCCTGATAAATGCCTAGCATTTGACAGCAGTCTTCAATTTATGGAGCCCCTAAAACATGGTTGGCAGATTATGGATCCCAGCTGTTAACATGCCTTTCTCTTCAAGTATTTCCAGACTGGAAGTTGCAACCTCTATCCTCCCAGTCCCACCCCATCATACACACCCTCCTCACTCCTCTCTTAAGAGGGGGAAAAGTTCACCTAGGGTATTTTTTACATAAAGAGATCAGGGTCACCTCTATAACTAGCTGTTCATGAAACAGTGTTTCAGGACCTCTGAGGAAATGATTCCACCTAAAACAGGAATGAGTCTTCCTAAAATAGTTATTTGGAAGACTAATTTATAAATATCCATAAAATAAATGTTACCTGGCTAGCTTCTACTTTGTTTTTGGTTCTGATGATGGAAAGAAACACAGATAAGAAGTGTATCTTTCTCCTACTACACATTTATAAAGTGCTTTGACGTACATTATCCACTTGATCATCAAACCCCATGAAATAGAACAGAAAAGATTTGTTGTCCCCATTTTCAAATTAAGAAACTGTGATTCAGGTGACTACATTACTTAACCAGTCCTACAAACCTGGACATCAGCTAGGCTTTCTCCTATATAACCTTGAAACTCAAATTTCACCATAAAGCTTTGTACTTGCTTCTTGTACAGCAGTTTTTGAGTACGAGCATATTTTATAAGCTTTATAAAACATATGGGTGCTTCCTGTGTCACCTTGTATGTTTCCATTTCTACCTTCATTACACTTGTCTCGCAAGCCTGTATTTTCTCTTGCCTAGAATACTGCACCAGTTTCCTAAAGGATCTCCCTGCAAATATTCTTCTCATTCTATTCACCCCAATTCTGTATTGCAACTAGAAATTTTTATAAAAATTTCATTTCTGATCACATCTATTACTGGCTCACAGAGTATATTCGTCCAGGTCCTAGAACAAGTCAAGCCTCCTTTTGCCTCCAAGTCTTCACACATGCTCTTTCTCTACTGGAACGTTCTTTTGCTGCATCTTGCCTGGTGTTTTCTTACACTAAATACATGGTCTCTCTTCCACAGTACTTCAATTTCCCAAGGCCAAATGGGTGCCCAACAATTCTGACACCAACTACACAGAGTTAGCACAGCCCCCACAGGTCAAGAGCTCAGTCCCACGACACTGCCACCACCTCAGATAGAGCTGCAAATGGAGTCCCCAAGCTACTCAATTTCTGCCTGGCAGACTGCAAGTTCAGGGGTTCCCACAACTTCCTCATCAGGTTCTACAATTCTCTAAAACTATTCAGAGAGTGTATGAAAGCACTTTATTTGTGATCACTGCTAAAGGCACAAGAGATGCACACAGGATAAGATGTAGGTTCAGTGGTACAGCAAGTGCCTAGCATGTGCAAAGACCTGAGTTTGATCCCCAGCATTCAAAAAAAAAGAAAAAAAAAACTGTTGCTCATTGGTAGAGTGTTTCCTTAGCGTGCATAAGGCCTTAAGTTCAATATGCTGTACTACCAAAAGGGGGGGGGCTATGAGGTGGGCTGGGCACAGAGCTTCCATGACCTTTCTGGGTGGGCCACATCCCCAGCACATAAATGTGTCTACTAATGCAAGAAGTTCTTCGAGTCTTGGTGTGTCAGGGTTTTTATAAATCAACCTCTGACTGCCCCATTACCTCCTGGGAGGTAGGAAAATGAAGCTAAAAGTTCTCATTCTCAAACCAAGTGTTGGGTTTTTCTGGTGATCAGCTCCCATCCTGAAAATATCTAGGGACCCCATCCCAAGTCACCTCATTAGCATAAATTCAAGTATGCTACATAGGGGCTCCTTATGACTAATAAGAGACACTCCCATTATTCAGCAAGTTTCAGTGGCTGCTGAGCTCTGTGCCAGGGACTTGGACAAACACCAAGTTCTACTACACAGCAAGTTCCATGAGAATAGAGGTCATGCCCAGTTATCACTCAGCTATAATCAATAAAAAGTGCAATGTAGGTTCTCAATAGTTAATAAATTGCTATTTAGTGTGGCAAACATAAAAAGAGGGATACATGATATCAATAAACAAATTGTTAGCTGGGCATGCCTATAATTCCATTACTTGGGAGGCTGAGATGGGAGGATCGCAGGTTCTTGACAGCCTCAGCAATTTAGTAAGGCCCTCAACAACTTAGTGAGACCTTGTTTCAAAATAAAAAATAAAATAAGGCTGGGGGTGTATGTAGCTCAGAAGTAGAATGCCCCTGGGTTTAAAGCCGGGCGTGGTGGCGCACGTTTGTAATTTGTAATCCCAGTACTTTGGGAGGCGGAGACCGGAGGAACCGGATTCGCGGCCAGCCTCAGCTCTTTCTCTCTCTCTCTCTCTCTCTCTCTCTCTCTCTCTCTCTCCCCCTCCCTCCCTCTTTAGTGAGGCCCTCCGCAACTTCATGAGACCCTCATGAGACCCGGTTTCAAAATAGAGTATAAAAAATAGGGCCGGGGGCGTAGCGCGGAGGTAGACCGCCCCTGTGTTCAATCCCCGGTACCGCAAAAAAAAAAAAAAGAAGTAGAATGCCCCTGGGTTTAATCCCCAGTACCATAAATAAATAAATAAATAAATAAATAAATAAATAAATATTATTATACATTTTAATTGCTATACTCTATATGGTCACATATAATACCTCACAAAAATAAACTTATTTTCTCTCTGGTGAAATAGATAGCACACGCAATAATGTATAAATATTTTGCTTTAATTAATTAATTAAATTAATTAATTTAATTAATTAATTAATTAAGTAGTACTGGGGATTTGAACCTAGGGGCATTCCCAAATACTAGGATTATAAGTGTATGCCGCCATACCTGGCTTTGCTTTAATTTAAATACTGCTTATTTATTAGTAAATAATGAAAAGGTAAATACTATAATTGATAAAGCACAATACTAGTTAAGTTAAAAAAATCTCACCAATTCAAATCTGACCATATAATTCCATTTAGCATGGCCAAACGTTTTTTCCCCATATTTTATGAATTAAAAGCAAAATGTCAACTTTAAACCTTTCAAAATTTCATGAGGAAAAATTCCAAGATTTATGATAAATTATGGGATTCTGAAAAAAAACCAAAGATTGTGAAGAAATAAAAAATGTTTAGAAGTGAGGTCTTTAAAAAAAAATTGTTGTCAATAATCAAACTTCAAACGACTTTCTAAGCATGCACTTAGATAAGTTGGGCATGGTAGCCCATGCCTGTAATCCCAGTACTTGGGAGACTGATATAGGAGGATCACAGGTTTGCGGCCAGCCTCAGCAACTTAATGAGGCCCTCTACAACTCAGTGAGACCCTTTTTCAAAATAAAAAAATAGGGCTGGGGGTGTAGTTCAGAGATAGAATGCCTCTGGGTTCTATACCCAGTACTGTAGGGGAAAGAAAAAATCCTGATTGCAATAGCCAACCATCCTCAGTAGAAATGGACAGATTCTCAGGATTTACCTAAACTATAAATCCCAGGTACAAAGTTATTTACAGAAGAAACTGAACATTTTTTTTGTAAATTATTAACACAAAAAGGTTAGTGATAATTATTAAACGAACCCACAGAAAATGTGCATTTATTTATAAGGCAAATATGCAGAATGGTAACTGTATGAACAGCTGACAGTGCCAAGAAATTATTCTTACCATACCATAATATTTAATCTTAAAAGCCTGACCTCTTCACTTTTTAACAATAATGCTATAATACTAGTTAAAATATTTTGAGTGCTTTTGGATCTTTTTCCTTTCCTAGAAATTCATTCCATAATGGCAATAGTGCTTGGCAATAGTGTAGTACTAATTTATATACTTTGCTTTTTGGCATCTGACCAGACAATATATGTCTTTGGTGCACCTCTAATACATACTGAATTAGGTATGTATGTGAGGCTGAATTGCACTAATGTATGTATGTACGGCTGAATGGCACCTTACCTCAACTTTGATCAAGGGCTCTGGATTCTAGAATTATGGGGATCCCTGTTCTTCTTAACATCCTGCATTAATTTATAAAACTGAAATAGCATATGAGGGAAAGGTAATACGTTTCAGCTACGGCCACCTAACCCAGGAATCTTAGAAGTCAAGAGGCAATTTGGAATGTTGGCACATGATAAAAGCAGTATCAAGGGAAAATAAGTTGGAGGAGTCAGGCAAAGGCCACCTGCTAACAGAATCAGCCTCGTAAAGCTAGTAGTGCTTACCCAAATTCCTCTCAATACTTTATTTTTATCAGAGCATTCAAAAACAATGGGAATATTTGATTAAAAGACAAGGAAGAGGCTACGTAAATAAACATGCAGTGACTATAGTTAAGAATTGCAAGCAAAGGGCTAGTAGTACATGAATATTCGAAGCCTCAAAGAGCAAATTTCAAATTTGGAAGGATCTCTAGAATTTAGAATATTCATTTAACAACTGTTTAATGCACATTTATGAGCACTGCTGTAAAAGAAGAATGTAACCTAAAACAGCATGCAGTGACAGACTCTGATTCAGCATTTTAACCTTAGGAAGAAGCAATATAATGGTGCATTCCATTATTAATTGTCTTTGTTTTTTATCATCTTCTTTCCAGAGGAAAAGTACGCTAATTAAGATACTAAATAAAATAAAATTTGCAAGTCCAGTTTGCTATTCTTTCCACAATAATAAATACTTAAATATGAGATGAGTCCCTAGACACTGATTTGATTACTGCTCCACGAGCAGCTAGTTGTATGTTCTTAGCAATTTGCTTAACTCGGGAAACTTCCATTTCCTCATCAATATAATCTGAACACTAGCATCTACCATTTAAGATTGTTATGAACATTCAATTTGCTGATCTTGTCCTTCTTAAGGATCCTTCTGGTTTTTCTAAACCAAACTCTAACACAACCAGAAATATGAAATAGGTTTAAATCTCCTCAGAAAACAGTGTATTCACATTTGAACAATATATTATACACAAAAGAATTTAGTTGAAACTACAGAAATACTGCCATAAAGGTTAAAAGCATCAATGTTAGAATGACTCAAAGTATTTTGAGAAGGTAAATAAATATACTACTTTGTAAGCCAGGTAGTAAATAGTTTGATGACTGCAATATTACTCAACAATGAAATGGATTGATCTACGTAACAACATGGATAGATCTTAAATTCACCTTGCTAAATAAGTCAGATCCAAGAGGCTATGTATTGGAGAATCCTCTTTATATGAAATTCTGGAAGAGGCAAATTTATAGGAACAGAAAACAGATCAGCGACTGCTTCATGAGCTGAGGTTGGTGGGCGACAGAATAGGGCAATTTTTTAGGTGATTCAACTTTTCTGTACTTTGATTGTGGTAAACACAAGACTGCATTTGTCAAAATCTCTAGTAGAAGCAAATCACAAATAATGAATTATACTGTAGGTGAGTTGAAAAGTAAAGGATTCTAAGAGAATGTTTTAATGATATTTAAAAGTATTCACAATGAATTAGATTATAAAGAACATATTATAAAACATATGTATAGAGGGAGGTTTGAGTGGTGGGGCTGAATCACAGAATCCCCCTTCCCTTTACCAATTCAATAGCATCTTACAACATGTGATATTTTAAAAGAAAAGATATGAAAAGTTCTTGCCGGGCGTGGTGGCGCACGCTTGTAATCCCAGTACTTTGGGAGGCGGAGACCAGAGGACCCAGGTTCGCGGCCAGCCTCAGCTCTCTCTCTCTCCCGCTCTCTCTCTCTCTCTCTCTCTCTCTCTCTCTCTCTCTCTCCCTCCCTCTCTCTCTCT